>JAOTQM010000264.1:0-145000 GCA_026939265.1 Oreonectes daqikongensis | reverse complement strand
GTTGAAAAGCTCATGCGCTGCCACCCACGAGATCTCACCCACACGTGTCCACCCACGTCGCCTTTAAAACCCCACCACCATCACCACCATTGTGTTCCTGTCGAACAAAGAAAAACACAAAGTACGCAATGTAAAACAGGGTGAAGTGCAAAGAGCAATACAGAAAGAGCAGATGTCAAGAATCAAAGGTGCTCAGATGCTCTTGTGCTCTGATATTAATGATATTCATCATTTATGATTTCATTAGGAGCATCAAAAGCCACCAAAAACCCAACAGAAAAGCAGATTTACTAAATCTAGAAACCTTCTCTCACATGTAACAGCATTTTCACCAAACGTATGAACAGAGTACACAGCACACATAAGCAAAAGTCTCCAAAAACATCAGTTGAAGAACCTGTTTGTATTATTTACATTACAAAAACATCACAAAGCTTCTGGCTGCACAGACACGGCCTTTGAAATGATAATGTGCAGTGTTTTCTGTTGAACAGAATGAAGCGCTTGAAAAGCGATACACCTGTTTCCATTGACAGGCAATTTACACGAGCGTGAGGTTTGTTCAGCTTTATAACAGCTTGAATGCCCCGTGTGTGAATAAGGGATTGTGTTTTATATTAGGAATCATCTGACCATTGGCTTCATGTGCCAGAGAATCTCTCTCTCTCTCTCTCTCTCTCTCTCTCTCTCTAGCTTCGTTGCAGAAAGAAAAATAGGCGTTACGGGTTGGAAAGACAGACGGGCCAGAAATAGAAGCCATTACTCCATTATTACAGCCTATGGTCTGTTGCTAGGCAATGGTATCAGATTAACACTAATTATCATTTTATCACACTTTCTGCTTCATTCCTCAGCAGAGCCGGAACTGCAAATAAGATCCAAAGCATTGAAGTCCTGTCGGAAACCTCTGCGTCCATTAATCACAATATCTCTGTTCATATGCTTTTCATTTTCTTCTCTTATTAGACGACACTTAATGAATGTGGCAGAAGCACCATCTGCACGAACGTCTAAACATGGCAAATCTCAAACCTTCCCATCTGTAATTCTGCACGTATGAAGGTTTTACACAGCTGCTGTTCGCTCTGATGGTGTTTTGTTCTTGAAAAACAATGAACTGAAAGTAGGAGGTGTGTATTTAGGAAAGGTTGGATAATAAATGTGAAGAGAGCCTCCTTTCAGTTTCTGCTGTGATTTATTCCTGTGGATGTCTGGCATGTGTGTAGGCCGCTGCTCCAGGGCATGAGCGCATTGTTCCTGAGCACATGGACGGTAATGAGCCACTGTACACGGACCCTGTGCAATACTGCTGTCACACTGACACACACACGCGCGCACATGCACACACACACACGTTCAGATAATAAAGAGCCATTTCTCCTGTATCATTTCTTTGAGTACATATCTCAGATCATTATCTTGTATTGTGTACGCTCCACCTGCCCATAGCTGCAAATCAAACTCCATGTTACAAATATGGTAGAACAATAACTTATACTACCAAAGACTCAATAAACAATAACTTATACTACCAAAGACTCAATAAACAATAACTTATACTACCAAAGACTCAATAAACAATAACTTATACTACCAAAGACTCAATAAACAATAACTTATACTACCAAAGACTCAATAAACAATAACTTATACTACCAAAGACTCAATAAACAATAACTTATACTACCAAAGACTCAATAAATAATAACTTATACTACCAAAGACTCAATAAACAATAACTTATATTACCAAAGACTCAATAAACAGTAACTTATATTACCAAAGACTCAATAAACAGTAACTTATACTACCAAAGACTCAATAAACAATAACTTATATTACCAAAGACTCAATAAACAATAACTTATACTACCAAAGACTCAATAAACAATAACTTATACTACCAAAGACTCAATAAACAATAACTTATACTACCAAAGACTCAATAAACAATAACTTATATTACCAAAGACTCAATAAACAATAACTTATACTACCAAAGACTCAATAAACAATAACTTATACTACCAAAGACTCAATAAACAATAACTTATACTACCAAAGACTCAATAAACAATAACTTATACTACCAAAGACTCAATAAACAATAACTTATACTACCAAAGACTCAATAAACAATAACTTATACTACCAAAGACTCAATAAACAATAACTTATACTACCAAAGACTCAATAAATAATAACTTATACTACCAAAGACTCAATAAACAATAACTTATATTACCAAAGACTCAATAAACAGTAACTTATATTACCAAAGACTCAATAAACAGTAACTTATACTACCAAAGACTCAATAAACAATAACTTATATTACCAAAGACTCAATAAACAATAACTTATACTACCAAAGACTCAATAAACAATAACTTATACTACCAAAGACTCAATAAACAATAACTTATACTACCAAAGACTCAATAAACAATAACTTATATTACCAAAGACTCAATAAACAGTAACTTATACTACCAAAGACTCAATAAACAATAACTTATATTACCAAAGACTCAATAAACAGTAACTTATACTACCAAAGACTCAATAAACAATAACTTATATTACCAAAGACTCAATAAACAATAACTTATACTACCAAAGACTCAATAAACAATAACTTATACTACCAAAGACTCAATAAACAATAACTTATACTACCAAAGACTCAATAAACAGTAACTTATACTACCAAAGACTCAATAAACAATAACTTATATTACCAAAGACTCAATAAACAATAACTTATACTACCAAAGACTCAATAAACAATAACTTATATTACCAAAGACTCAATAAACAATAACTTATACTACCAAAGACTCAATAAACAATAACTTATACTACCAAAGACTCAATAAACAATAACTTATACTACCAAAGACTCAATAAACAATAACTTATACTACCAAAGACTCAATAAACAATAACTTATACTACCAAAGACTCAATAAACAATAACTTATACTACCAAAGACTCAATAAACAATAACTTATACTACCAAAGACTCAATAAACAATAACTTATACTACCAAAGACTCAATAAACAATAACTTATACTACCAAAGACTCAATAAATAATAACTTATACTACCAAAGACTCAATAAACAATAACTTATATTACCAAAGACTCAATAAACAGTAACTTATATTACCAAAGACTCAATAAACAGTAACTTATACTACCAAAGACTCAATAAACAGTAACTTATACTACCAAAGACTCAATAAACAGTAACTTATATTACCAAAGACTCAATAAACAGTAACTTATACTACCAAAGACTCAATAAACAATAACTTATATTACCAAAGACTCAATAAACAGTAACTTATACTACCAAAGACTCAATAAACAGTAACTTATACTACCAAAGACTCAATAAACAATAACTTATACTACCAAAGACTCAATAAACAGTAACTTATACTACCAAAGACTCAATAAACAATAACTTATACTACCAAAGACTCAATAAACAGTAACTTATACTACCAAAGACTCAATAAACAATAACTTATATTACCAAAGACTCAATAAACAATAACTTATACTACCAAAGACTCAATAAACAGTAACTTATACTACCAAAGACTCAATAAACAGTAACTTATACTACCAAAGACTCAATAAACAGTAACTTATACTACCAAAGACTCAATAAACAATAACTTATATTACCAAAGACTCAATAAACAATAACTTATATTACCAAAGACTCAATAAACAATAACTTATATTACCAAAGACTCAATAAACAGTAACTTATACTACCAAAGACTCAATAAACAATAACTTATATTACCAAAGACTCAATAAACAGTAACTTATACTACCAAAGACTCAATAAACAGTAACTTATATTACCAAAGACTCAATAAACAGTAACTTATATTACCAAAGACTCAATAAACAGTAACTTATACTACCAAAGACTCAATAAACAGTAACTTATACTACCAAAGACTCAATAAACAATAACTTATACTACCAAAGACTCAATAAACAATAACTTATATTACCAAAGACTCAATAAACAGTAACTTATACTACCAAAGACTCAATAAACAATAACTTATACTACCAAAGACTCAATAAACAGTAACTTATACTACCAAAGACTCAATAAACAATAACTTATACTACCAAAGACTCAATAAACAATAACTTATATTACCAAAGACTCAATAAACAGTAACTTATACTACCAAAGACTCAATAAACAATAACTTATATTACCAAAGACTCAATAAACAGTAACTTATACTACCAAAGACTCAATAAACAGTAACTTATACTACCAAAGACTCAATAAACAATAACTTATACTACCAAAGACTCAATAAACAATAACTTATATTACCAAAGACTCAATAAACAGTAACTTATACTACCAAAGACTCAATAAACAATAACTTATACTACCAAAGACTCAATAAACAGTAACTTATACTACCAAAGACTCAATAAACAGTAACTTATACTACCAAAGACTCAATAAACAATAACTTATATTACCAAAGACTCAATAAACAGTAACTTATATTACCAAAGACTCAATAAACAATAACTTATATTACCAAAGACTCAATAAACAGTAACTTATACTACCAAAGACTCAATAAACAATAACTTATATTACCAAAGACTCAATAAACAGTAACTTATACTACCAAAGACTCAATAAACAGTAACTTATATTACCAAAGACTCAATAAACAGTAACTTATATTACCAAAGACTCAATAAACAGTAACTTATATTACCAAAGACTCAATAAACAGTAACTTATATTACCAAAGACTCAATAAACAGTAACTTATATTACCAAAGACTCAATAAACAGTAACTTATACTACCAAAGACTCAATAAACAGTAACTTATACTACCAAAGACTCAATAAACAATAACTTATATTACCAAAGACTCAATAAACAGTAACTTATATTACCAAAGACTCAATAAACAGTAACTTATACTACCAAAGACTCAATAAACAGTAACTTATACTACCAAAGACTCAATAAACAGTAACTTATATTACCAAAGACTCAATAAACAATAACTTATACTACCAAAGACTCAATAAACAATAACTTATACTACCAAAGACTCAATAAACAGTAACTTATACTACCAAAGACTCAATAAACAGTAACTTATACTACCAAAGACTCAATAAACAATAACTTATACTACCAAAGACTCAATAAACAATAACTTATATTACCAAAGACTCAATAAACAGTAACTTATACTACCAAAGACTCAATAAACAATAACTTATACTACCAAAGACTCAATAAACAATAACTTATATTACCAAAGACTCAATAAACAGTAACTTATACTACCAAAGACTCAATAAACAGTAACTTATACTACCAAAGACTCAATAAACAGTAACTTATATTACCAAAGACTCAATAAACAGTAACTTATACTACCAAAGACTCAATAAACAATAACTTATACTACCAAAGACTCAATAAACAATAACTTATACTACCAAAGACTCAATAAACAATAACTTATACTACCAAAGACTCAATAAACAATAACTTATACTACCAAAGACTCAATAAACAATAACTTATACTACCAAAGACTCAATAAACAGTAACTTATACTACCAAAGACTCAATAAACAATAACTTATACTACCAAAGACTCAATAAACAGTAACTTATACTACCAAAGACTCAATAAACAGTAACTTATACTACCAAAGACTCAATAAACAATAACTTATATTACCAAAGACTCAATAAACAATAACTTATACCAAAGACTCAATAAACAATAACTTATACTACCAAAGACTCAATAAACCATAACTTATACCAAAGACTCAATAAACCATAACTTATACCAAAGACTAGTTTCTCGATAATCTGCCAGAATTGCCTGTGGGTTGTGTCTGTGCTCTTTTCATCATGTGTATTCACTTTGCTATTTCTTTTATTCTTTTTATCATTTTAATGTACAGCTGCTTTGTAACAATGGAAATTTGAGTTGAGAATTAAAGTCATTGAAGTAAACTACACTCATTGCTTCTGATTTCTTCACTGTAATAATGAGCAGCGCTCACATTTTTTTCGTGGTTTTAAGATATGCTGCACTTCATGACTCCAGAGAAGTTACAGCACAAATCGTCCTCTTCTGATGCTCATGCCCCAATTCCCATTTTACTGGACACAAATTCCTGACTCTTCCTCAACATCACCGGCTCCTCACCTTGAAAATGAGCCATGGCGCTTTGATTTATAGCCTCGCAGGGAAGAGTTTCCATCTTCAGCCTGGGAGTTGTCACAGTGCTTCTATAATTGGAGGAGCCGCGTGACCGAGTCAGCCAACGCTTTCAGACGGCCATCTTGGGGAATTTTCTGCTTCTGCAACATATTGGATACAAAAAGTAGGACGTGGTTCATGTTGTTATTAACTGCACTTCCTTTAACATCAGCGAATGCTGGATGAGAGAGAAAGAAAAGTGAAAAAAGAGTAAAACAGATAATGTAGCTGAAGCATAATTTCCTGCATAGAAATTACTATGGTAAAATATTTCACATGGATAGTGAAGCTTTTAATATACTTTACTCAATTATTAATGACATTTATTTGTAAAGATAGTATTAACTAATGTACATCTTAAGACAATAAAACAATGTATTCTATATATTTTCTTAATTCTATACTGCTTTTTTTCTTATGTCTCTATACTGTCTGTATTAAAAGGGATTCTTCAGCCTTGAATCAAAATTTCCCCATGTTTTACTCACCCTCGGGGCATCCGTAATGAATATGACTTTCTTCTTGAAGAACAATGCAGTCAGAGTTATATTACCATTTATCGGGAAGAATGATTTTGGTAGAAGTGGATAGGTCCCCGTTTTTTAAAGCTCCAAAAAGTGCATCCATGCTCAACACGGCTCTGTGGTCTTAACAAAGGTCTTCTGAAGCGAATCAGTGTGTTTGTTTAAGAGAAATATCCATATTGACAGCACTATTAATGATAATGTCTAGCTTCCGTTATCTCTCGTCTGCACCGGCAAATGACGCAGACGTGTCATAAGTTCCATTGATGAAGGTTGCATTTTCCATTTTGTTCCAATGGGATGTCGTCTCCTCTGTGTGGAGCTTTCGTCACTGTCATTTACTGGAAAAAACAAGCCAGAAGGTTCATGCGCAAATACGCAGCAGAAAATAACGGAAGTTAGACATCAACGTTCATAGCGCTGTCAATATGGATATTATTCTTAAACAAATTCATCGACTCGCTTCAGAAGACCTTTGTTAAGACCACAGAGCCGGTCGAGCAGTTCTTTGATCGATGGTTGCGCCTTTTGGTGCTTTAAAAAACCGGGACCCATCCACTCCCATTCTACCGCTTGGAAGTAAAATGATACATGGGATTATAACTCTGACTGCATTACACTTCAAGAAGAAAACCATATTCAGTTAGGATGCCTTGAGGGGGAGGAAAACATGGGCAAATTTTGATTCAAGGGTGAAGAATCCCTTTAATGTGTATTTATTGTTTATATGCTTATATGTAAAAATGTGAATTATTACATTTATAATGCATCTGGATACACACTAGATTCACTAAAAATGCTGGGTTATCTTCAACCATACGATCGTGTCATAAATAGACGAACACAACCGTTGAGTTATAAATGAACCTACTCTGAGAATCTCATTTACTCTCTAAAAAATCTTGTCATAAGAATGGAATCAGTTCAATATATATATATCTTAGAAAAAAAGTAGATTTTTTAATAAGATATAATTTTTAGACTATAATAATAATAGAATTTTATTTCACTGCAGTGTTCAACATGAAAGACATTGCGCTCATCTTCATATGTGACCCTGGATCACAAAACCTTAAGTGTCTTAAGTAGCATGAGAACATTTGCAGTAATTGCCAAAAATACATTGAATGGGTCAAAATTATAGATTTTTTATGCCAAAAAACATTAGGATATTAAGTCATTAAGTCAATCATGTTGAAGATATTTTGTAAATTTCCCCCGTAAATATGTCAAAACTTTATTTTTGTTCGTAATGTGCTATATTAAGGACTTCATTTGGACAACTTTGAATAAAAGCATCTGCTAAATGACTAAATGTAATGTAAAATGTAACTTTGAAGGCAATTTTCTCAATGTTTCAATTTTTTGCACCCTCAGATTCCAGATTTTCGACCAAATATCCTAGCAAACCATACATCAATGGAAAGCTTATTTATTCAGCTTTCAGATGATGTAATAATCTCAATCTCAAATTGAGCCTTAAGACCAGGGTCACATATATCAAGGATTCTATAAGATCAGGTGAAATGTTTGATCTCTGACTGATGACGTCGCTCATATGACTTTCATCCGCTGGATCATCAAGCGTTCTTCTTCTTTTATTCTGTGTTTGCTCTACCTTTACTTCTATAACCAACTTTCTGTCAAAAGGTGGAAAAAAGATGAAGCAGTTTGGCCTTTAAACCAAATGAAAATGAGATTTGTTTTATGAAATCCTCCACAAAGTCACTTTCCTCAACTCTGGAAACTCATCTCCTCGACGTGCCGTTAATGGAAGGTGTGAATAAAAGCAGGAGGGAAAAGAAAGAAAAAGATGTGTCTAGTGCTGCGTGTGCAATCTCACCTCCCTCACCAACACTGTCACACGCTCACATTCCTCACCTCCAATTAAAACATGCTATAAATATAAGCAGCCATCACACTTCCAAACTCTAAACTGGTGTCCGCTCTCAATCTGTGAAGATTTCTTCTGCCTGTAAACTAACCGGCTTTAATATGACCATCATTTTACACATAACAACACAGACAATTGTCTTTTTGTCTCGGTTTCTACTGATCTCACCTAACATCTATCTCTATCTGAAATCATCGCCATGCAACTGTTGCCACGGGCAACTCCATCGGTCAAAACCTCACTGAGATTCATCTGGCTGGCTCACATGATCTTCATGTCAAAGCCTCAGACGCTCATGTGTGGCTTTCATGAGGCCCTGAAGGTGCAAATACCCTTAAACTCGAACCATCATGACCAGATCACTGCCCCGCACTCACACGCACACCTGCTGCTCCACAGAACATCAGTTTCATTAATGACATTTCATTATGACTCATCTCAAAATATTTGCAGGAACAACGATCAAAATGAAAACAATAAGACCTCAGTTTTACTCAATAGTTTGCTGCAACATATTAAATCATGAAAACTTTAGAGGATCTTTCACCCGACCGAATTTCATGATTCTCAGAGAATGCTGCATTGAATTAAAGTACAGTGACAGAAACACACAGTCGCTCATTAACCCCGCGTCAAACATTAAATGATGATGTACAAGTGAATGTATTCAGTTTCACTGCCGTCAGCTACACTCATCGTCAATAAAAGCTGATGTCCCACCGGACGTGTGGCGAGTTGTGCTGCTCCGCATCTCTCTTCAGAGACACATTAAGCGAAAATGACCTATTTTTTGTCAGATATGGTGACCCATACCCGAAATGTGACCTCTGCATTTAACCCAACCAGTGAATAGTGAACACACACACACACACACACACACACACACACACACACACACACACACACACACACACACACACACACACACACACACACACACACACACACACACACACACCGGGAGCAGTGGGCAGCTAACACTGCAGCACCCGGAGAGCAAACTGGGGTAAGGTGTCTTGCTCAAGGACACGTCAGTTGTTACCTGCCGGTACTGAGAATCCAACCAGCAACCTTCTGGTTACGAGTCCGACTCTCTAACCATTAGACCACAACTGCCCCCCATTAACAGACTGACACTGATCCAGGAACAGTTCTGTAACATAGGAATCACACACAAAAAGGAGATTGTGATTCAGGTAAACTGATGCTGACATTGACATTTACACATTTAAACAAACTTTTTACTAACTGAGATGATAAATCAATAGATTGTTTTCTGCACATCATCTCTGAATGAAGAGCACATGGAGTTAAAGAAAGAGTCAGAAAACTTTTGCCTGTTACAGCGCAGAGAGAAGAAATGCAGGGAAACGTTTTCTCAGTCCTGCTGATGTGACAATGGCAGCACAGCAAACCCGCGTGTTCTTTAACAACCTGCCAGCTGCGACACATCTGATTGGACGGCCCTTATCGCCGTGGCGACACTGTCGTCGCATTATATTTTTAACCTGTGCAGAGACAATAGCGGCGGGTTTGGTGTCAATCACAGAGTTAGAATCGGTGCGGTTGACGTCGTGTGTGAATGTGTGTTGTCAGCCCTCGTGATGACATGTTCGCTGTAAAGATTCTCCTCAGATGACCGACAAAAAAAAGTTTCACTTCCTAAAGTTTCTTCGGAGTCACAGAACACCAAAACATGATTCATTTGTATTAGGCTATAAAAAACTACGCTTATTTCACAGATTTCCCACTTCCAGTTTTTTTCCATCAGAATATTAGAATGGCAGTGACGTTCAGCCGTTTACTAAGCTTTATTTGCCAAGTGTGCACACACACAAGGAATAATCATGGTATAAGCGGGATAATCCACGGCTAGCCGAGCATGAAAGGATTTTAATGCATGACGTGGAGGCCTAGAACCGCCCGACGCAAAGCTGCTCGGCTAGTCGTGGATTATCCCTTACTTATATACTACACTTAACATCTAGAAGGTTACGGTAGATGTCCTAGCTGTTTAGGATTGAGATGGTCTGCGAGAAGAAATTGTTCTTGTATCTAAACACTCACCATGAGCTTCAGCTGAAGGTATTCAATGGTCTCAATGGTCTTCTGCTCTGTAGAAATAAAACAAACACTGTTTATAATAAACATCAAGACACACAAATCTTTCAGTCATGAGTTTCTATTGACAGATGATCAAAATGATGTAATAGAAGAAAACAGGTGAAACACCCGCTGATGTTAAACTGGGTTAAAGGACATCTGCTCAACACATTCACAACAAAGTCACCTTGAATGAAATGTTTCTACCCTGAAGATGAATAATGTCTTTCTCATGTTAATATGAATAAAAACGACAGAGGACGAGTTGAGCTTGAAGGTGCGTGTGTACCATACCGTTTCATTTCTTCAGAGAAATCATACATCAGAGGATCATTTCACATCAAACCTGCAGTAAAAACACAATGTTACAGTATGTATGATGTGCGTGTGTGCGTGCGTGGTTTCAGGCAGCTATACATGTATATATATATATACATGCAGTTATTGTGAAGGGGTTTTTCTTGATCATGGAGAGTATAATGTCAGTTGCTGAGCTTGTGTTTTTTATTTTTCAAAATGTACCAAATTGTTTATTTGGCGACTCCTAATGTTCCGGACATCTTTCTGATGGATTTGTTTTGCTTTTGAAATCTAACTATTGTCTGTTTCACTTGCATGGAGATCTCCCTGAACCTCATGATGTGGGTTCACAGCAACAGCTTCTAAATGCAAACACCACACATAGAATCAACTCCAGACCTTTAACATGCTTCATTTATGAAGTAATTATTTAAGGAAAAGCCCATACCTATTCATTATATAACTTAACAGCTATGAAAAAAAAAAAAAAATGTGCCTCTGTCTAAATGTTTATGGACCTAACTGTATAAATGGGCTTTGAAACACTTTCATGTGTAACCCTGTTAAAAACGCATCGGATCACATGTATTGTTGCCAGGTTATGCTCAATTTGTGCTCAATGTTGAATTGTTGCTATAGTCAGCATGATGTACTCTACAATCTCTCTTCCACACATAATAACACAATAAACACAGTGAGATGTCTGGAGATTTGTAGCTGGGCTTCAGGGATCTCAAACTAAGATGACATTTTAGAAAATCCATAATAGTCAATGGCCTTTAGAGAAACAAACTCATGGGATAGAAAAGACAATTAGCAGCATTTCTGCAGTGTGGAGAGCACAGACCCCGGATACACCCAACACAAACCAGAAATAATAACTGTATAAACATCATTTATAGAGACGGCCATGAATGTAAAGTTGAGCTAACCAATCACATCAGACACGGAAACCACAATTCAATTGTGTAAACACAGTCCAAAACTATTTCAAAGAGGAATTCAGATCACTCCTGCAAAATATTTCTGACAAACATTACAAACATTTGTACACTTTCTTGACTCAAAAACAGTGTTTCATCGGGTGAAGGAGGGACGATGCACACAAGTGTTGACAAAAAAGGTTTAATAAACACATCCAGGGGTAAACATGCAATTGTTGAATTATTACTTAACAAGACTAAATTCAAAGGCATTACTTTATTTATCCTTTACTGAATAAACTATACTATATTATCGTCTACATTAGTTTAGCTTGATAAGTCATTCATAAAAAATACATTTAGTATCCGCTTTACATCGGCCAGCTTCACATTTTAACAAAACAAGTAAAAAAAATATTGCACAATGTCAGTTTAAGCTTCACTTTATATCCTTTCTTTAAATCTTAAAAAATAGCCAAAAATCTATAGTACATGAAGTTTCCAAGAAGGGTTTATATGATGCTCAACTCATGAATGAAAGCTACACACAGAGAAATAAAAGACAAATGTGAATAGTAAATGAAATGGTGTCACCCTGCAAAAGAGAGAGAGAGAGAGAGAGAAATAATAAATGCTAGGACGCACACAAAACTCCAATAAACATCTTACAAAAGCCCTGCATGTACCCTTCAAAGTGCCCTCAGAAGTCTGCTCCCTTGATACTGTACTAAAATCTTCTCTCTTACAAGTCTTCTGTGAGCAATGTTAACAAAGCATTTATATTTAGGGGTGGTTTCCAGACAGGGATTATTTTAAACCTCGACTAGGCCTTCGTTTAATTGGGGAATTGAAGTCATTTTAACAAACATATCTTACTAAAAACATTACTTGTGTGCATTTTGAGACAACACAGAGGCACTGATGTATTTTGAGATATGTCAGTGCAAGTTGTTTTCAGTTTGGACAGCTCTTACATTTCTTTTAGTCTAGTTCTAGTCTAATCCCTGTCCGGGAAACCACTGCTTTGCCATTTAGCAGACGCTTTTATCCAGAGCGACTTACAAATGAGGTACAACAACAATAAAAGCAATGAGAACAACACAAGGACAGAAATACATAAGTGCAATAAAACTAGTCTCAGCAAGCCTACCACAATATACAAAGCAAACGTCTAATGGACATCTGGATCACTTGCTCATTTCACTTCAACAGCTGTGTTTCCATCCAGTGATTTAAGTCAAGATCTGATGGTGAAGGTTAAATGAAGGTGTTCAGTGATCGGTTCTGATCATTCAGAAAACTCGGATTTAAACTGAACATGCACTGAATCACACATTGTTTGATTAAAACAAATTCATGACATGAATCTTCTTCTCCAATCTGTCTTTATTTCACCACACTACAAGAAAAAGGACTCAGAAAACCTGCGGCTCCTTCACATTTATTATAGTTGCTCATGTGCCGAAAGAAACAGAACCGCAGCTGTTGGACATTCTGAAGTCTGAGCCGGACAGAAGCGCAGACATTGCATCATGTGACCCAAACACATGTTAATAAATGGCACAGATTTTCTGTTCTGCTGATGGTCGTATGCGGATCTTATCACTGTTGAGATGTTGACACGATTCATCCCCCCCAAAAAACGAATGCCATAAAAATCATTTTCTCTCTCAGCACACACAAACTTCTGCTTAAACTTTTCTTGATAGTGAAACAACTGCACAACAATTAAGAAGACAACTAAAGGAAAAGGTCACACAAAAATAAAAATCCTCTCATTCATCTCAGGTCCCAAAAAATTGACACTCCAAAGGCACAACCATCCATCATAAAAATAAAGTGACTGTATTCATAAATGTATTCTCAATTCAGATGATAGGATGCGAAAAGATGAAGAAATGCCACTTGAGTAAAATATTTTCCCCTTTACTTCAGAAGACATGAAACTACTAAAACACACGTTACCCTGTGTGAACATACAGACATGTTATCTGTTTAAAATATCTGTTTTACAGTTTTAAGTGTGAATTAAAACATCACCAACACAACAGAGTAAACCCAGTTCATGTTAACTGTCAAAAACACCCGGTCTTCATATGAACTCAAACACAACATGACACAAGACTTTCAATTTCAATCTTACATTTAGAGAAACCTTGACTGAAAAAAAGGTTCGATGGAATTTCTCAAGTTAATCATGTACATCGGTTCTACAAAAAAGTAAGTTTTTTTTCAGTGTTCTGACTACACAAGACGGAGAATGTTTATCTGTAGCAGCACTGAAGCTGTAGATGACATGAATTCATCTCTAATGGTATTTATCAGGCAGATAAACGCTATCGAGTATCAGTGTCTGTGTCCTTCTCTCATCCATCTGCCGGAGCTGACCACACACACAGATTCAGTGACGGACATAGATGGGTCATTTGTATGCAACAGAACGTGCAGCGGTTGTTCTTCAGTGAGGATAAACTGGCTTGTGGATGTGTGTGTGGGTGTCTGTGTGTCATTAGAGGGCTCGCTGCTGACTTCACTTCCCACTCGCTGGGATCCGCTCCTCTGAAGAATGCCGTAATTCTCCCGGGCCGAGTCAAAAGCGGATGGATGGTGGGTGGATAAAGCGGTTCAAATCGTGGAGGAGGAAACAGAGCCACACGGCTTGATGCTTCACTAGAACTTTGGGCCATCAGAGAGGTTGTTTATGTGTGAAGGAGCGTCAGGATGCACGTCTGAATGAAAAACCCTGTGTGTGTGTGTGTGTGTGTCTTCTGCACACTAACAAACTGCAATACACAGAAATGCACACGAATAGTTTAACACTCAATGAAACACACAAAACTGTACAGTAACACACTAACATTCATCTGTATTACATTAACACTGGACTCATTTAAAGATTAAAGATTCTAACCCAACCACATATGAAGACCCTTGTGTTTGTTATGACATTTTCTTCAGTGGAAGAAATCAGAACTATTTTGAGAAACCCTCAAAAGTAAATTTAATGCAAGTGTAAATTATTTGGGCAATAAAACAATTTCACACCAAAACATTTCACACACAGTCTGACCACAAAGAGCTTCCAAATAAAATAAAAATCCAGCTGATCACATTTCAAATTCACTTCATCGGCCAACAGGAGCACAGATGCAGCACGTCTATAAATACATGTAATGACTTCTATCATTGACTTCAGTAAATGGGCCGAGATTCCCAGAGAGAAGCTGCTGTCACAGACAATCCTAAAGGAAAACTGTGTGTGTGATGTCTCTCTACAGCCCAAATCAATTTACACATCTGCTACACTGTCCCCAGCACACGCACGCACACACACGCACACACACGCACACACCGAGCGGTAGGTGGTTCACACCTGCATCACCTTCATTCAGGGCGAGTTGTCTCCATTTAACACACATGGAAGAAAACGCCAACTGCCACTTATTAGTTCATGCCACTCAGTTGACATGATGGTTAAATGGTTTTAATGCACACCTTCCAGCCAATCAGAATCGAGTATTCAAACAAACCATGGTATAAGCGGGAGTGAAGCGGGTGGAATATTGCACGGCTCTCAACCAATCAGAATCGAGAACCAGAAAGAACTGTTGTATAATTATTCATACAAATATTGTGTTATTGAAAACTTTACTCTGGCAATGTCAAACTTTACTCTGGCGATGTCAAACTTTACTCTGGCGATGTCAAACTTTACTCTGGCGATGTCAAACTTTACTCTGGCGATGTCAAACTTTACTCTGGCGATGTCAAACTTTACTCTGGCGATGTCAAACTTTACTCTGGCGATGTCAAACTTTACTCTGGCGATGTCAAACTTTACTCTGGCGATGTCAAACTTTACTCTGGCGATGTCAAACTTTACTCTGGCGATGTCAAACTTTACTCTGGCGATGTCAAACTTTACTCTGGCGATGTCAAACTTTACTCTGGCGATGTCAAACTTTACTCTGGCGATGTCAAACTTTACTCTGGCGATGTCAAACTTTACTCTGGCGATGTCAAACTTTACTCTGGCGATGTCAAACTTTACTCTGGCGATGTCAAACTTTACTCTGGCGATGTCAAACTTTACTCTGGCGATGTCAAACTTTACTCTGGCGATGTCAAACTTTACTCTGGCGATGTCAAACTTTACTCTGGCGATGTCAAACTTTACTCTGGCGATGTCAAACTTTACTCTGGCGATGTCAAACTTTACTCTGGCGATGTCAAACTTTACTCTGGTGATGATGTCAAGGGAAATGGGTTGAGACAAACATGAGTTAATGGCATATGAGCTGGTTAGGGTCACTGTGTGCTGTGATATGTCCATGTTTGGTATTTTGCTGCAGTCCTCTCTAAAGACACATCCTCAGAAATCAATGGTTGGCAAAGCCTTCTATCTCTGTGGAAAGAGCTGGACTGTCATATTGAGCAAGATTGTCTTCATGTGAATCTCTGTAAAACGTGCTGGCTTTGAGGTGGCACAAACACGTGTGAGGGGAGAAAAATCATTTGTGCTCATAAAGCTCTTTGGTCTTTGGTGGCCTTTCTGTGTTCCACTGAAAAGTGCAACTAATTACAAGCTTTGGAAAGCAAAAGCGAGATCAATATCTGCAGCTCAGTTTCTCCTGGGGCGTCTGCGTCTACAGAGGTGAACAGACCCACTGGGTCACAACACGGATTCAAAATGCCAGTGGCACAAGTCTCTCTAGTCTTCTGATTATGTGTAAAAACGCACAATAGATTCTTCAACATCCTCTCACAGGCAGAAGACCAGTAGGACATTCTTCTGAATCACATGATGTCACATTTCATCTGTATATCAGATAAGCTTATGATGTACCGTATGTCTCAGTTGGGGGGAGGGGGGGGTGTTCAGGCGAGGACACCACTGAAACAAAACATAAGAGAGAAGCACAGAAACCACAACACCACCGAAACACATCCTGTGTCCCACTTTCTGTCAGAGCTGCTCCATGTAAAATTGAATTTGGTAAAAGCGTCAGTGCACGAGTTCGCACGGCTTTAAGCGATCGGCTGGGTTCCATTACCTTCCCTCCATCAATGTTTGGATGAGCCCACGCCTGCTCTTAATTCTGCAGTTGACAGATATCTGAGGAGAGCCCATGAAGGCCAGCCTGTCACGGAGAACTCTGGGATGCGTATTGGCATTTCTCCTCTCGCATAATGAAAAATATAAGCTGTACGCAACACAAGGTCTCTTAATTCGCTTAAGGTGTTCTAACTGAAGCAGGCACCACCTACACAGTCCTATCTGCTCCTATTCAGAAATCATTTAATCCTGACACTAATCTGTACGTCTGGCTCTCACAGAATTCATTTAAGAGTCAATGGTACCGTCACGAGCTGTGTGACATCTTCAAATTAGGTCAAAGAATTAAACCCTTTATTCATAATACTCAAGCACTAATAGACGTTAAAGACCAAATGCTTTCGGCTCCATTTTTATGATCGTTCACCAAGTGTTTGTGCTTTTCATTTGAAAGACATTTTGACACAGAAGCTTATGCAATCTATTGCATGTGGGAGTTTGTATTTGAGGCACAAAACCAGATTTAGATAATCTTATATAGCACTTCCCACACACACAAACGTATTTTGCGGCCAGAGTTGACCCAACGCTCGCTCTACAAATACTGTCCAAACAAGTCATACTGAAAGCATTACAATCTACAGCCATCACAGAATCTGCAGACTTTACTCTTTAAAATGATGTCTGTTTAGAAAGCACTCAAGCAAATGATCTGTCACTCTCAGAGCTTGAATCGCTGTTACAGTGAATTTTCAGCTGTAATGTTTGTTTGAAGCCCAGAGGAAAACACACGACATCACCGCTCTGAAGCAACCTTGACCAGGTGTGTTTGATGCTCGACGCTTCACTGATGAGATGTTTGGCATCACAATCATGATTTGCTTCAACTCTGCAGAACTGAAGACTTCTGGCATAAATTATTTATTTAAATCAAATACTACTGGATTCATTTCATGATTGTTTCCCAACACAAAAACATGACACGAGAAGAGGAACACGTCTGTGACTCCATCCACAGCGTTTTCTGTGAACGTGTGTTTGATTTATGATGCTTCTGTGAGGACTGCTGGGACGGGGAATACAGTTTGAGGTTACATCGTAAAGTAGAGCAAAAACTTTGTGAGAAATGTTTTTTTTTCCTGCTGTTCTAAAGTTATTGTAACATCGCAGCCTTGTTGGCTAGCATGCAAACGGCTTTCAAACTAGAACAAAGGCAGAACTTGTGAATCTCATCCGTGTTTATATGCGTTTGATTTTGGACACGGTTTGGCCCTCAAAAAGGGAAATTTAAAATAACAAGACCTCCATCCTCCACAGACATGTGTGAAAATCTGTCCATCCTCCCGGTGAGACCGGTGGGTGTGTGTACGGCCCGCTGCCCACGCTGCTCTTCAACAATACTAAATGTGTGCCAATACCAAATGAAAAAGAACAGAAAATGTGGGGAAGCGGGAAAGGTTGGAGATGGAGGAGGTGCTGGATGTCACCATGGCAACGAGCTCCGTGGAACGTTAAGCAGCGCGCGAGTGTTAAAAGCGCTTCACAGCCGTATCTCTGTTTATGGAAACGCGCTGGGACGCGCCAGCAGACAGCGATCAAGCTGTGAAACGCGTTGTGCCAAGCCAACGATATCTCAAGCTGGCTCTCGAGTGCGCTTGTGGAGAAAAAGCCATCATCAGCGCTCAATAAAATGCTGAAAAATAAAGTTTTTGGAGGGAGCTGGCAGACGTGATGAGCTAAGTGGAAAAGGAACCGAGAGACGTCATTATTCTTGACATTTGGAGATTTTTTTTATCATCTCCTTGAGCAAAAACTTAACAGACCTTTAACTCTTCAATGATATTCTTGCATTATCTTCATGATTCTGAAATGCCTTCAAATACTGCAAACAAGTCACGATCATGAAAACTGATAGATTCTGTTTATTATTTTGAATGACTGGACATGATACACAATCTTTCATCTGATAGTTTCAGAGTGACTCTCAAACACTGATAAAATGCCTCGGGTGGTAACAGAGAAACATCTTTAACACAGCCATTTTTCTACAGTAAGTACAGTCTAAACGTTTGCAGTAAAATGACGTGACAGTCAGACAGATGACAGAGCTACAGAAACTGACTGAAACACAAACCAATGATGACCTGATGTTTAAAAGCTTCTACATGACAAACTTCACCTGCTAATGACATGAATAATGTTTATGTATATTCTACATACAATAGTGAGTTGTGCGAGTTTCCTAAGGCAAAGCTCTGCTCAGAATATCTCATCAAGCACACAGAGACTTATATTATTAGCATGTGTGATAAAACCATTTTAACATCCAGCCAGAGGTGATAGAACCCTCAACAGTGCACTTAGTTTTCCAACAATTACACTTGAACGGCTTTGTCTCTGTAAGAATGAAGCTCAAAATAATCTATAACGCTATTCCTCGAAAGTTTACTTCAACACGTGTCCCACTGAGCTAACCGGCCACATTAAAACCCTACAGCAATGACAGGTGATCAACAGACGTGTTCAGAAGAATGATGTGTCAGAGGAAAAGGCCCCGGCGAGCCGGAACTCCTCCCGCATGAGAACGCAGAAGAGCCGTTGCGGCAGGGATTTGGAGTACTGGGCGGGTCGCTGCACGCGGGTGCGCAGCAGAATTTCCCGTCCGGCAGGAGGTGGAAAATCCACAGGAGCTTTTCTGTCATCTGGAACTGCAGCACTTTCATCTTCCATAGGAGCCAACAGAGCAGCCTGCACACACACACACCACATAAAGTACAGTTACACACACAAACAGAGTCTCACAATAAAAATACGTGTGTTCATTTATCAAATTTATCAATCGGTTTTATCAGCACAAAAATGTGTTATTTTAACCAGAGGATTGTTCAGAAACAAAAGCACATTCAGAGAGACTTCAATGAGATTAGTGAACCTACAGACTCACAATCGACTCCACTGACAGCTCACCTGTGTCAGCAAGCATGTGTTTACATCTCAGACATGAGAATACACACATCCCATCTTCCACATGTAATCCCTAGCCCACATACTGCCTCTCATATACCATACTGTGCAAGATCTGAGTTTAGACACAAACAGGGGCGCAGTTGTGGTCTAATGGTTAGAGAGTCGGACTCGTAACCAGAAGGTTGCCGGTTCGATTCTCAGTACCGGCAGGTAACAACTGATGTGCCCTTGAGCAAGACACCTTACCTCTGTTTGCTCTCCGGGTGCTGCAGTGTTAGCTGCCCACTGCTCCCGGTGTATGTGTGTTCACAACTTGAAGTGTGTGTGTTCACTATTCACTGGTTGGGTTAAATGCAGAGGTCACATTTCGGGTATGGGTCACCATATCGGACAAAAAATTGGTCATTTTCAACTGTTGTTTACATCTTGTTTTATGTGTCCTATGTGCACTGTGTTGTATAGTGTAAAAATTTTATTGTATAAGAATTTGTATGAACATTTATAAAGAAAGGTTTCATTGTGTATGTACTGTACATGCACAGTGATAATAAAGTTCATACTCACTTATCGTTTATCATTTGCCGATCATTTCAGTAAAAATATGAGTGATCTTTGAACAGTGAACTTATCCGATTACATTCTACACAACTGTTGAACACATTCTAAAACTGTTGAACACTAGCCGACGTCTAACACCAACCTCCACATCCAGCAGAAAACGCTTGCGGTGAAAAGAATGAATGTAGAGTCAGATTATGAAAATGAAGGAGAACATGAGGAGAGATGAGGGTAAATCAGTGTAATGTACTGTGTTTTACCTCATCACTGTAGTCAGCCAACTTTACAAGAGTGACACAAGGAGAGAAAGAACAAACAAAAATATGAAGAAAAATAAAACACAAAGACGAAATCATATCATGCGGCTTCATGCTTCACCATGTCTCACATCAACATCATCAAGCCTGTTTATACAACCAAACATCTGGATTTAAAAATCTTTATTTCTACAGTATTTATACTTTATGCTAATATTCATTTGATTTATTTCATTTATGTGGATAAAATGATAATGTATTAAAGTAAAAACATGGTACACACATTACAGAAGCACTGAAGGTCCTAAAACAGGCTTGACATGCTTTTGTGACATGCAAAATATTTCATTTGATTCATACTGCTTTCCTGTAGCTCAGTGGTTAGAGCATGGCGCTAGCAACGCCAAGGTCATGGGTTCAATCCCAGGGACTGCATATACTTAAAAACAATTGAATAGTACAATGCAATGTCATTTAGCAGCCACTTTTATCCAAAGCGACTTTTGGATAAAAGCATCTGCAAAATGCATAAATGTAAAGTAAAAAATGTAAATACTGGGTGGGCAGTCGTGGTCCAGTGGTTAGAGAGTTGGACTCATGATCAGAAGGTTGCTGGTTTGATTCTCAGGGCTGGTGGGTAACAGCTGAGGTGCCCTTGAGCAAGACACCAAACCCCCACTTGCTTACTATACAAAATGTACAAATGTATAGTACAATGTAATGTAAGTCGCTTTGGATAAAAGTGTCTGCCAAATGCATAAATGTAAATGTAAATACTGGAGTGAAATATCATGATGTCTATGCTAGTAAAGCTCATTCTTATAAAAAGAGACATAACAGCAAATAAAAGTTGTCAAGCAATCTGTTAAAAAAAAACCAAGAAATATCTCCAAGAATCTGATTTGCTGTCAACGCAGCAATGCTTCTGGTCATTTTTACTGCTTTCACACAATAGCAAACTTTCTCTAAGAACCAACACTCACACTCACACGTCTCTCCTCCTCCATCACCTCAACCTGTCTGTCCGTCTGTCTGTCTGTCTGTCTGTCTGTCTGTCTGTATGTCCGTCCATCTGTCTGTCGTCCTCACCTCATCTGAAACCCTGATTTCACATCATTTACATTCAGATGCTTGGGATAATTATTGCCTTGCTATTTGCAGCCTGGCAACACACAGGCTATAATTTAGTACTCACACGCGCGCGCACGCACACAGAGCAGACATGTGTGTGCCGAGGGGGGGATGGGGGGGTAACTGAGAGACAGTTCAGGCACACAAACTGTTCTCAAAGTAAACTTGTGAGAGCCTGTGAACACATCTGATGGCCCTCTGAACAAACCCAACACATAGATTTGACATTTCAACATTTCACATCATTTAAATACAGTTTAAACTTTAAACTGAGACCATCCACATCAGTCTGTCAACTTATATGTTGCTGTTTTATTTCACTGTTTAAGAACTTTAATGGATCCTCTTGCTGTGTGTATGATGCTTTAGCCACATGACTAAACAAAAACACCTCATGCTTTTCCATTATATCTTCACTTTCTCAGTCCACACTACAATGTAAAAACTGCAGTTTCAAACAGATCCATCTGGCTCAGAGTAAAACACCAAAACCTAGAGATAAAGATTTATACCACATGTGTAGTGACCACATCAAGTGCATCACATTAATAAAGCATCGGAGCCATTTCATTGCCAGCAAAAAAACAAGGTCCTTTATTTCATTCAATCATGTTGTGAGATGTCATGTTGGATGTTTGAAAGTGTCATGCACTCATGGATTTATACACACAGAGAAGCCAGTGTTACATGAGAGGGGTGCTGGGAGTTTTCAAGCACGTTACACTCGCACCACACGCAAATGTGAATCCTGCAGCACTGTGTGAGGTGTGTGAGGTGTGTTTACCCGCTGAGAACTGACGAAAAGCTTATGGATGATGTTGCCAGCAGGACCCCGACCTGCACCGATAACAGACACCTCTGGTTCCTCCAACAGACAGCTCACAAACCTAAGTGACACACACACACACACACACACACACACACACACACACACACACACACACACACACACACACACACACACACACACACACACACAGAGAGAGAATGACTGAGCTTTGCAAAGACATACACGCAAACGCAAACACACACAAACACACACACACACTGCATTGTGTGTGTGTGTTCCTGCGGGCAGCTCCGGGTCTCGTCTTAATGAGGCCGGCGTGTCTCTCTTGACCGGCCCGCTGTGACTCCGCCGTGGCCCCTGGGAACTAACGAGTACCAGGAGAATTTCCTGACATGCCCTCGTGTCACTGTCATCCAAACTCCATTCAGCACTCCTCTTTCCTGCCCCCCTGAACACAGAACTTTAAAGAAAACATCCAGCCGTGTTGTTCAACAGATGGGACACGCCGTAAACACCATCTTATGATTTGTGCCAAAGTTACAGAAGCCGCTGGCAAACACACACTAAATCACACAAAACATAAAGAATATCTGTCCAACATGAAGCTGCTGGTGTAAACGCAACAATCATCAAAAACACACACACGACATACAACAGTCACTCGTTTCAGATGATGTCAGTCTCATCTCGATCTGATCTCAGATTCACTCAGACGCTGTAATTAAAGGACGAGATCTTTAACATTTTAAATGGATTTAGAGCGAGGTTGGAAATTGGTCACAAAAACAAAGAAACATGAAAACAAAAATAAAACGGTGAACTTCAGTGAGGTGCAGGTGAAGAAGTACAGTATAAAAGTGTGAGAGATCTTGTGTGGAATAGAAGTGTTCACCTCTCCAGCTCCTCACAATTGTCTTTCTCTGCACCAGCGATGCCAAACTTTGCCTTGAGCGAGCGAGCGCGAGCGATGACGGCCTCCAGAGACATTAACTGATTTATAACCTCCTGAAAACACACAGCACATGAACGTCACACATGAATTGAGTAACAAGAGTACTTCAGAGTAACACAATCACTTTAAACACATCACCTCCAGTTTCTTGACATCAGGGTTGGGCTGGTGCAGCAGTTTACTGGCTTGAGCCGTCACCTGCTGGAGCGTTTTACGCACAGACAGGATGTCTTCTGTCGACTCTGGATGAACATTTATGTTCTACGTCATTCTTACATCATTTAGTGTTCACTCAAAATATCAGTGTGTCAAGTTTCACACAAACCTTCATCCTTTATTTTAAGAACAGAAGCATGTATGATGCAGGGTAGCAGATGTCTCATCAAATCAGCTGGTTTCTGAACTGCCAGATAGTGCAGCACCTAAACACACATGTGTATAATGAATATACCCACATCACAACCCTTAAAGAAGATGTTTGGAAAATATATTTAATGTTTTCTAATCATGGTCATCACAGAGTTCATCCACAGGAAGGTGTTGTAAGATTTCCTTGATCTCAGGGAATGTTTATTTATTTATCTCCAGCAGACATCAGGTTCAGTTGTGTATATACGGTCATTTCTCACCTACAGCAGCATAACACAACAGAGCAAATGTGACTCTCAGAATTTCCCCAGAAGAACTCGACAGACGGCTGAAGGACAGAAAGATACCACGACCTTCACGGGTTCCCTGAACTAACTCTCTTTCCACCTGCCAAACACAGTCTCGGGGGTAATGGCACCTTGCATTTTAACCCACTTCCAGCAGTCCTACCATCTGATTGGCTGCTTTACAGGATTCACATGACCTGTTTTTCACAGCACAGGTGTGATGTTGGATACGACCTGTAAAAGCCTTACAGAAGCGTCTGTAATCTGAATCTGAACACTATGGCATTTTGCAGTAGGTGTGTTCACTGGAATTTGACCACAATGCTCTACCAATCTGAGCAACAACCCAAAATGAAAAGCTGAAGTTTTTACTCATCACAAGTGTTTGTTACGCTGGTCTTCAGGTTCTGACCTTCTCAGCCTCTTTGGTGTCATCAAACAGTCTCTTCTGTCGGCGCGCTGGCGTGGCTTTCGCCGTCTCCCATGCCTCTGCCCACATGTTACCTGGGATCTTCATACGGGCACTCAGATCACCCCGAACAACTGTCTGTCCCATCTCATCCGTCACTTCCTCCTCAACATAGTCTCTTGGGGAGTACCAGCGCACAAAATCCTGCAGGCAACAGCCCGGATTTGCCGCCTGTGGAAAAACAAACCAAAATTTGCTTGAAAGTTTTAGAACCAAGTTTGTATTGTGAATAAAATATGTGATGTATGTAAATAAAGGTTGATTATAAGTTCCTACACAATATTTATTTTCATTACTAGGGGGTAAATGTCAATAAAGACGACGAAGCCTAGGGTTAGTTTTTGGGCTGAAATTTATTGGCTCCAAACCTTCTGCCATCAATTGCTTGCTACTGAAGTCGTAAAAAACATAATGATGTGAGTTTTACTGAGGCGAGACAATCTCTCCCAATACAATGCACAAAAAAAAACCTGAGAGAAAAGTAATCTGAACTTTGGACAAACATTTACCCACGGACCTCTCAGAACACAGACACTCATTTTGAATCAGAATCTTTCGGGTGAGCAGGACGGATCTTAAGTGGTCAGAAGAAATGACGTGCGGCAGATCTGGGCTTTTGGAGAGCGGCGCAGAGGGACAACGGGGCTTTAAGACGGCCCATTCATCATATTCATATCTCTGTGCTCTCCACCCAGAGGGAGATGATAATTAAAGGCAAAATGCCAAATGATGCTTGGCTAAGCACAATTACAGACAGCACTGCTGCTAAATTTAGAGGCCATCTTCAGCTAAAGGGGCCATTTACTGCGATGGCTGCGCTCGCAGCAGTCCGTCGCTGCAATAACAACACACCGTGTGTCTGCTTAAGAAATGAGAGCATTTTGTAGGGCAGTTGAACAGGCTGTAGTGAGACAAAATAGACACAAAATGTCACCTTTCCCCATCGCTCTTGCCCCCCGGTGTTGAAGAATGAGCATCTCGCCTCATAGCGAGGAACACAAAGTTAGAAATGAGGCTGAGCGTGCTGTGCTTAAGCGTACGATTCCATTCTCTCTCGCTCTTCAACACTGTGGGATCACATGCTTATGAAATCATGCTTAATTCATTTTTAAAAAGTGAAACCTACAAAAGATTTCATGAAGATGATGAAGACACAGGGACATCTGGACAGCTTTAATTGTTATGCCGTGGAAACAGGACGGCTTCTCATATTAGGGTTGTTTCTGCTCTTCTACTGAATTTGACAAAACTTTAATAAGAGCTGGACAACTACACATCACTGTAAATACTGCATTTACACTCGTATCATTGAATCAAACTGTCTAAACATCATGTACACATCATCAAAAATATTTGACTTCTATATCTGTTTTAACTGAGTGTGTTGACTATTACATTTTATATTAACCCTAACGACATATTCACATGAGAAATGTCAGTCAAACGAAGACAGTGCCACAAAAACACATTCTCACCTTAAAGGACTCCATGTCTGACAGGAGACATGCGCTCTGCATGCGGGCTCGGAGCTGGGCTCCTTCAGCTGATGTGCCCAGTTTAGCCAAAACCTCAGACTGTTCCTCCAGCAGATCTTCTGTCATTGGTGCAGGCTCCTGTGTGACACAAACACAAAAACACACTGCATTTTACTAAATAGACCAAAAATAAATCAACATCCAATAAAAGTAATGAGTAAAACTTTGAGGAAACATTCAAACATTTAGGGTCACTTGAGTGAAACATTTCTATTATAAAATGTGAATAATAATACTACTAAATCACGCTACACATTTGAATTGGTTTGTATATTAACCGTGTTATTTAGATAAATAATTATTGAAAAAACTGAGCGTTCTAGTTGACTGGAGGTTAAGATCAAGTGCAAGATGTAAGATATAATGCTGCATATTTCATTAGAAAAGTATAAGATCATATTTGTAACCAATCGCTTGAATCTTTGAATTAACACAATAGTGAATGCATTCAAAAAGAATTTGACAACTGCTCCTTCAGTTCAGTTCCTGCCTTCTGTTTACACAATTCAGTACATTTTCAGACAATTGTCTGAGAATTTAAGACATTCTCAATTCAAATCTGAATGACAAAAACACATTTGTATAGAAAAAAGAAAATACGCACACGCACTAACAAAGTTAGGTGAGAATGATAATGGTGATGATAAAGAAAAAATGTGGTCATGTTGAGAGAAAAGAAGAAGTAAAGAGTGAACACAAAAGTGCTGAATGTTGACAGCAGTACTGTAACTGTAAAGCAGATAACGAGGTCACATCTATGAGGGTTGGTGGACTCACATTAAAATATGACAGATGAGCAGCTTGAGGCCTAAAATATTCTGAATTGTCAACGTATAACATTAATTGGCCTAAGGAAGACAAGCACATAGTTTTCCAATGGCAACTTTGCCTTCTCATGTGTTATGTGCTGTATGACAGCGAGGGGCTGTCTGTCACACGACATCACATTAATGATGGAAACACTCAATCATATCATTTATGAATAAAGAACACAATCTCTTTCTCATACAAAACACTAACTCACTCCTTTATCACAACAAATGACAGTAAAGAGTTGTTGGAACAAAGAACTGCGACAGGGGAATAAAGATACTGAAAGTCTGAACCTGGCTGATGTGCTCAATTCAAAAGTTCTGTCCCATCTGTCCCATCTTTTAACAACCAACCAAAAACACAATACACAAACAAAATATTCATCTGCCTTTGGTCACTTTGGACCAGGCGTTCCCAAACCTGTTCCTGGGGACCCAATGCTCTCTGGCATGCTTATTTCAGTTCATGGATCTCTATCTTAATGAGCTGATGATTTGAGACAGCTGAGTTGGATAAGGGAGACTTGCAAAATGTGTAGAGCAGTGGGTCCCCAGGAATAAGTTTGGGAACAACTTGTTTAGATTCATGACAGGTGTTGTGTACTGACCTGTGTGATGGGGATGTAGAGCGGCTCGCTGGAGTTTATCAGCATCAGTTTTCCGTATGGCTGTAATCGTCCCTCCGCTTTGCTCTTATTGGTCGTTTTCTTGTCACGTTCAGTCTCTGCCTCTTTGATCTCGTCTGTGTCGCTCAGACACTCAAAGAATTCGTCCTCGCTGTCACTCCACGACTCCCAGGACTTTCCAGGTGAAACTTCCACAGACCTGACCGATGTCCCTGCAGCGTCCGGACCCGGACGGTTTCTTTCTCTGCCCCCTTCAGCCTTTCTCACATCATTCCTTGCTCTCTTGCGCTCAATGCAGCAGTTTAGCATCTGTGTGTGTGGAAGCATTAGACTGAGTGCAAACATAAAACACTAAAAAAAACAAGGTGCAAATTAAGTCTTGAGATTTGGACCTCTTTCCACATTTAAGTGATCGAAGTCATAGAAACAACACATCTGATTCAGATGTTCAATCTTTTTATCAAACGACTCAGCATAAAGATCTATACAGACAGACAGACAGGGTTTGACTGTGTCTGTCTCTCTCTCTTTAATGTCTGGTGAACACATCTGAATAAAAGCCATCACGGACACAGTTACAGAAGTAAAATAACTTTTAATTTCTCCACAGAGCAACAATCATAATGCAAAAACCTTTCAAGACAATGAGCACCAATCAGAGTAGTTACTGTTACCATGGGAACAATAGAAGAGTTCAGCAGTGATGTAACCTAAAGTCTCAAAATAAACTTCAGACCCTATGTGTTGATTTTTGATATTTTAGGTCAATACATCACAACAGTTATGAAAAATCTTAAAGTCTTTAATGACAAACAATTTTACATCCATGTGGACAAAAATAAGTCACAATGGTGATTAATGCCATAATGTTTTTATTATTTAGACTGAGACTTTATATCTAGACTGGCCTAAGAAATGAATCTGCTTAAAACTACAAAGAGCTACATTTAATTAGACAATGATGAGTCTTTTAATCTCGTAAACGTTTGTCTTTTTTATGGCATGTACAGAGACCGTAAATAGAACAACATGACTCCATCGTTCATAAAAACCTCAACGGAACAGAAATTTAAGCAGAAGAGTTTGACAGCATTCACCTGAAGTTTCTGATAAAGAAGACAACACCTGAGATCAGGACCTCCACTGGCCAGACTGAAACACACAGAGAGAACGGGAGAGAGATGTAAATACAGACGTACTGTCGACACAAAAACAGTGACATGACATCAAAGAGAAGCGTGTTATCAATAGCTGGTTTAAAAAAGATTGAGTATTTTATCGAGGTTCTGTTGCGTAGAATTTAGTTCCCATAAATATCGGTTGTGGACCCCAGGAAGACTAGCAAAGAGGGCTCGATTTGAAGGGGGATGAGAGGGGATGCATCCCCCTTGTAAAACCACCATCACACTTAATAATTATATATAATATAAATGTTCTAATGCAAATTGTCAAAAATTTGACCACACCATCCCCCCTGTTTTTGGACCACTCTGTGGAAGCTAATGGGGATCCAAATAAACAATAAACATGTATGACATCACAGTACCATGGTATCTTCTCTACATAAAGATGACTCTACATCATTAACAGACTTAAACATGAAGAGCTGATTACCCGCAGATGAGACAGTTGTTTTCCCAGCGATATCTCATCTCCAACACAAACTCCTGCCACAGGTGAGCGACCGCTCGCACCCCCCCGTGATAGAAATTCACCAAACACATGCACAAAGCCAGACGACACGTCAGACTATCTGAAGGAGCTGATTTCAGTTGATTATAGATATTCTGTACACAGAGAAACAAGGTTACACACTGAACATGTGTTTGATTTATTGTAAAAGATGTGAAACCTTTGCATGTGTCACAATTATACATCAGACAGGGTATCCAGACCGTCCAGCTAACATTACACTGAAGAAACTCACATAATCCTCCGAATCTCTTTCCTTCTCAGTCTTTCTGCCGGGGCTGTGCGGTGTGGATTTGACATCACTGGAATCCGTTTTATCCAGCGCTGAATCTGGAAAAAGATACTGACGAACACACACATTATTACTAGAGATTTCTGTCCTCAAACATGATGCAGCTGTTCTCAAATATCAAACACGGCGCTGTTATTTTAACAGGAGCAATCAGTGTAAAAACATGCAGGAAAGCAGCTTTGTTCATATCAATGAATCAGAAAAACTCAATGACTCTTGAATGATTCATTCACATGAATTTCAACATCAATTAAAACTGCAAGCAGTGATGATCGGGCCCTCGCAGCAGTTCCACCGCCACCCGATCGCTTGAGGAAAACAATGAATGGTAGGCAATGAAGATTAATGCAGGTGAATTATAGAAGGATTTTGTCATTTATTTAAAGGTGCCACATTTCCTGTTGCCAGCTGGTGGCGCTACGACTATAAGTGAACAATAGCTTTACAATAACTTCCTGTATCGTGGCAAAACATCATTTGGACTTGATGTGTGTGAGTTCACTATTCACTGGTTGGGTTAAATGCAGAGGTCCCATTTCGGGTATGGGTCACCATATCTGACAAATAGATCACATTCACTAATAACATACTAACAATTAGCTGAGCGTTGCTAGTATGTTTTAACATGTTTCTAACATGTTGCTAGTATGTTTAACACTTGCTGACAAATTTTAGTATGTTGCTAAGAGTGTATAACAGTGTAAAACATGACTCTTCCTGTTACCAGTAGGTGGCGCTACGACTATAAGTGAATAATGTCATGTAGATGTCTTGAGGTCTGGACTCACTTTAAACCTGTGAAGTTTGGGGAAGACTGGACATTGCATGTTTGAGTTAGACCAACTTCCGGTTTCATGGCATTAATAACATACATTAGCACTTAGCTAAGTGTTGCTAACATGTTTTAACATGTTTATAGTGTGTTGCTAACATATTTGACACTTGCTGGCAAACTTAAGTATGTTGCTAGGAGTGCATAACAGTGAAAAACACGTCCCTTCCTGTTGCCAGCTGGTGGCGCTATGACTATAAGTAAATATTTTCATTTAGGTGTGTTCAGTCCAGGACTCACATCAAAACTGTTAAGTCTGGGGCAGACTGGACATTGTATGCCTAAATTCCAATAACTTCCTGTTTCAAGATTAAACCCTAAACTTTGGCAGGATGCCAGGGTCACACCCATCGACGAAAACTCAAAATCTTCGCAAAAAGGGCTTTAGATGAGACTGAGCAAATATGATGTTGATCTGATTAAAACTGTAGAAGGAGTTTGTTAAAATACAACACCTGGAAATGGCAAATTTTGCAAAACAAATTCTAAATGACTGACTTCCTGTTGGGTTTAGAACATCGCTCCAAGAGACTTTTTGTAGGTATTGGGATGATACACAAACCTACCAAATTTCGTGCATGTACGTCAAACGTAGCATAGGGGCACTGCATTTCAGTTTTGTAGGTGCCGCTATCGAGCCATTTTGCCACATCCACTTCTGAAACCACTATCAAATGTAAATTTTCGCCCCGTCTGACGCGTGCAAAGTTTCGTGAGTTTTCGAGCATGTTTAGGCCCTCAAAATTGCAATTCATTGCAGAGAATAATAATAATAATAATAATTATTATTATAATAATAAACATTAGAAATACAATAGGGCTCCGCACTGCTTCGTGCTCGGGCCCTACATTTACATTTACATTTATGCATTTGGCAGACGCTTTTATCCAAAGCGACTTACATTACATTGTACTATACATTTGTACATTTTGTATAGTAAGCAAGTGGAGGTTAGGTGCCTTGCTCAAGAGCACCTCAGCCGTTACCCGCCAGCCCTGAGAATCGAACCAGCAACCTTCTGGTCATGAGTCCAACTCTCCAACCACTAGGCCACGACTGCCCTAACTATAGAACCTGTAGCTCAGGCAACACATAACAAAGTGTTTATTAATGTTATGTGTTTTATTGTGTGATTTTTGAGGAACAGTATCCAGAACATTCTGCTCTACTGCTCCTCGTGTTCTGCTGTTCTCTCACTTAAACTACAACTTACTCCTAATATTTACTGAAGTGTGTCTCTGTTGTGTGTGTGTTCTCACCAGCAAGATTGAATTCAGCACATCATTGTTCAAAGGCGACTCCTCAATCCGTCGGTGTCGTCGTATCCGTTTGCGTGCGCTGTGAACCATGTTGGACACAGAGAGCTTGTGGATGGGCACGGAAGTGGGCTCAGTCAGTTTAGACAACGCTTGTGTGATGTCACTGTTCTCTACAGACACATTCAGTTGGGTTTGACACACACACATACACAAAATGACAGATTATAGATGTACAGTAATGAGATGGATTTGTTCCAGCTGAGGCATGCTATAGTGATTCATGACAAATTCAGCATATGTGTTTGATTCATATTCACACACCTTTCACCTCCTCCTCCACTGAGTTCCTCCCAAGAATCTCTTCTGTGGTTTCCTTTCGACAGCACAGTTTGAAGAACTCCATGAGGAAATCCCCTGATGGACAACATTACATCACATGAAATCACATCACACATCACACGTCACAGTCACCCCACATCACACGTCACAGTCACCCCACATCACACGTCACAGTCACCCCACATCACACGTCACAGTCACCCCACATCACACGTCACAGTCACCCCACATCACGTCACAGTCACCCCACATCACGTGTCACAGTCACCCCACATCACAGTCACCCCACATCACACGTCACAGTCACCCCACATCACGTCACCCCACATCACGTCACGTCACAGTCACCCCACATCACAGTCACCCCACATCACACGTCACAGTCACCCCACATCACACGTCACAGTCACCCCACATCACACGTCACAGTAACGCCACATCACGTCACAGTCACCCCACATCATGTCACAGTCACCCCACATCACACGTCACAGTCACCCCACATCATGTCACAGTCACCCCACATCACACGTCACAGTAACGCCACATCACGTCACAGTCACCCCACATCACGTCACAGTCACGGCACATCACGTCACGTCACAGTCACCCCACATCACACGTCACAGTAACGCCACATCACGTCACAGTCACCCCACATCACGTCACAGTCACGCCACATCACACGTCACAGTCACCCCACATCATGTCACAGTCACCCCACATCACATGTCACAGTCACCCCACATCACACGTCACAGTAACGCCACATCACGTCACAGTCACCCCACATCACGTCACAGTGACGGCACATCACGTCACGTCACAGTCACCCCACATCACACGTCACAGTAACGGCACATCACGTCACAGTCACCCCACATCACGTCACAGTCACGCCACATCACGTCACGTCACAGTCACGCCCCATAACACGTCACAGTCACCCCACATCACACGTCACAGTAACGCCACATCACGTCACAGTCACGCCACATCACGTCACGTCACAGTCACCCCACATCACACGTCACAGTAACGCCACATCACGTCACAGTCACCCCACATCACGTCACAGTCACCCCACATCACACGTCACAGTCACCCCACATCACACGTCACAGTCACCCCACATCATGTCACAGTCACCCCACATCACACGTCACAGTCACCCCACATCACATGTCACAGTCACCCCACATCACACGTCACAGTAACGCCACATCACGTCACAGTCACCCCACATCACGTCACAGTGACGGCACATCACGTCACGTCACAGTCACCCCACATCACACGTCACAGTAACGCCACATCACGTCACAGTCACCCCACATCACGTCACAGTCACGCCACATCACGTCACGTCACAGTCACGCCACATCACACGTCACAGTCACCCCACATCACACGTCACAGTAACGCCACATCACGTCACAGTCACGCCACATCACGTCACGTCACAGTCACCCCACATCACACGTCACAGTAACGCCACATCACGTCACAGTCACCCCACCCCACATCACGTCACAGTCACCCCACATCACGGCACGTCACAGTCACGCCACGTCACGTCACACGTCACAGTCACCCTTCATCACATCACCCCACATCACATCACACATCACAGTCACCCTTCATCACATCACCCCACATCACATCACACGTCACAGTCACCCTTCATCACATCACCCCACATCACAGTCACCCTTCATCACATCACAGTCACCCTTCATCACATCACCCCGAATCACACGTCACATCACATCACATCCAAAAGGTCAAAGGGTTAGCAAACATTACCCAGCAAACATTGAGGATTGTCTGCTTTACGCACTCTAACGGACCAATGAGGAGCTTGAAGTGGATCCAAGTCGCTGCAAGGGACAAAAGGTGAACATAATGAGTTCATTCATGTAGTTTGGATAAAAAACTGGATAAACGATAAGCAGAAGTGGAGCAGAATCTTCTAATAATAAAAAACTATGCTCAACATAATACACATTACATTAATTTACATTTACATTTACGCATTTGGCAGACGCTTTTATCCAAAGCGACTTACATTACATTGTACTATACATTTGTACATTTTGTATAGTAAGCAAGTGGGGATTAGGTGTCTTGCTCAAGGGCACCTCAGCTGTTACCCACCAGCCCTGAGAATCAAACCAGCAACCTTCTGGTCATGAGTCCAACTCTCTAACCACTGGACCACGACTGCCCTATTCATGACACATTATATACTGTATCAGCATCACGTTTGTAATTTGTCCTGAAGAAAAATGTGCCAAATAAAAGCAGTTTAAATGAATCAGTCATGTGTTTGTGAATGTAAGAACACATGCTGTGTGTGCAAGATGATGCGTGACTTCAGCAGTCAGACCAGACAAAATGTATCCAAGCATAACTCAAAAGAAGAATAGAGAGGTTTTCATGTTTCAATCTGTGCACATGATGGCTGTACTAGTGTTGACTTCATTGTGTGTGCTCTTCAGATCTACAGGTTTAAATAAAACATGAAACACCATATGGCCAAATGCTGAACACAAACTCTGAGACTTGAGATCAAAATGCAGTGTGTTAATGTGACGCCTCAGCAAGCAACACTTCAGCACTAAACTTAAAGGTGTAAAATCATTCGGCGTGAATTAATTTAGGCTTTGATGCCATTTAGAGAAACACGTTTCAATGCCCCTCAGCTCACATTTCCCACATCCACCTTTGACAACGGTGTGAAAAAATGATTATGGGTAACACGTTTTTCACGAGGTGAGGAAACATGAATCTGGAGCTGTTTTTGAGCCTCATGCATATTCATGAATTACTCAAGTCCTATAAAGAATCATCACTTAAGATTTGACACTGATGTTACGATGACCACACTGATGGAAGCAGATTCATGAAAACTGTTGAACTATGTCATTAATATCGGAAAAACAATTGACTTGAAACCAGCCGGCAAAGAAACAAACATCATCAGATTATTTCATACACGACTATACTCTTCTACAGCTGTGCATGTTCTGTGTGGAAATACTCACGAATAAACATCATTATCCACAACTATTCCTTCAGTAAGGTTGGGCCATGTCGTTGAAAGGTGCAACTCGCTGAAATAAAACAAGAGTAATAAAATAAATAAAAGTGTAAAAGTCATCCTGATAGTAAGTTTAGTCATTACTTTAATGTAACATGAATGAATACCACATTCTTATTACTGTACAAAACATGAAGACTACTATTATTCACATTATTTTATGGGACACATTTATAAAAGAAAATAAATGAACTGAAATTGTTTTATGCTTAATTTTAAGAAACATTTCTCCAGACTCAGACTCAGAAACATTGCAGTCATGGGCTCAACTGAAAACTTGAAATCATTTTTCTGTTATGGACCAGCAGTTGTAAGGTGTTTGATAAATAGCACCTTGATCTTCGAATATAAACACACCTGATTGGATCTTCACAAGCACCAAAAGGAAGTTTGCCAAACTCCACTCCGCCCACCTCACCGGCCAGAAGTGCATCAAAGTCTACAATAAAAAATAAAACACCCTCTCGTTTGATATTAACTTTGACTTTCATTTTAGTTTATGACAAGATCACAGTAATATATGGTAGTGAAATTAATCAACTGGGGATATACATAGAATATTCTCATCTGCCTGTGTAAACATCATCCGCATTGCTTAATACAGAAGTAAACACTCATAAATCCACTGAGTAAATGTAATACTGACTGAGATGGGTGTGCTAGTCACATATGACTCCATGGCAACACCAACAAGTTCTGAAATCTGCACACAGCGTGTGCTGCATCTATAGAACGTCGACTGCCACAGTCTGAACACTGCCACAATTACGAGGACGGCTGACAGACATTTATTTAGCTGTAGTACGTCTAAATCTCTCTGATTTTTCTCTGCCCGTCCACATCTCGAGAATATCTCAGATGATCGACCAGTGAAGTCATGAACCTGCAAGAAGCACCTCACCGAGAGGAATACATTTACATTTATTCATTTGGCAGACGCTTTTATACAAAGTGATTTACAAGTAGGAGATCAAAAAACATTTAGTCAACAATAGAGAATTGCATCAGAGATCAGACGCACCTGGAGGCTGCTGAGGCCATGAGCACTGCTGCCAATCCTGCAGGACATACGTGAAGCGGATGGCGATACTGACAGGCGGCATCGGCGTCAACGCGCAGCCCTGTTTCATCATCATCATCATCATCACCATCATCATCATCATCATCATCATCATCATCATCATCATTATCACACAATTGAACTGCATATAGTTTAAACCATTTACAATACAATACAATAACATTTCACAAAGAGGTTCAATTTGTTAAATACATCAGTTAACAGGAACTAACAGTAACACCTGTTGAAAAATCACAAGATATACCTGTTCACATTTCTTAACGCACAATAAATAAACAATGAACAAAGTTAACAAAGATTTATAAATGCTGTAAAAACAGATTGTTCATTGATAGTTTATGTTAGCTCATGACATGCAATAGAGCTATTGTGAAGTGTAACCGTTTTACCTTTTGATTATTCTCCCAAAAGGTAGTTCACATATTAAATCACATCATTACAGAGTGTTTCACACGGAGTATTTTCTAATGTTTGACACTGTGAATTTGAAGTTAAACTCTCAGGAGAAAATTAAATTTTCTCATCTGTGTGTGTAAAAAACATGATCTACACTCACAATCTTGTTCTTGAAGACGTCTAGTAGGCCGGACAGGTGGTTGTACTGGCTTGGAACTTTTCGGAGATGCACCATCTCAAAGTCAGTGCGTGCCCCGGGCCCCTGGCATTCACCAGCGTACATTCTTCTCCATTTCTGCTGGATCTGTACAAACAGAGGCACCTGACTACAAACACAAAGAGGAAAGCAATTATAAAATCAACACATATTTGTGTTAAATGCTGACACTTTCATTCAATGAGACACTGTGTCAGTCTTTTCTGATTCTGTCAGTTCACTGCAGCATGATTAAGCGACACAATGAAGCTTTTTAATCCAAATAATAGATCCTTATTGAACTACTCACATTATTTGGGGTTGCCATTTACCATATTTGCATGTAGTATACCATAACATTTATTCATATTTATCAGCACAATCCTTGTGGTGGAAAGGATCTGCAGAGGTACCGGACACTAAGACAACCCAACAGCGCCATCTAAAGTCAACACAGCCACAATGCCACTAAAGCAATAAACATGATGGACTGAAACATCCTTTGTGAAGGAAATGTGTCTGTCATTAAAGCACAATGAATCTTTATTTGCTCAAATCCGTCAAACTAATATCTGAACAAAACCATTTCACGCACGGTTAAGGCATCGCTCAACACCCACAATTCCCTTCAATTTAAGAAGCGTGAATGTATTACACACCCCTAACAGCACTGTACTCTCCAACTAGTGCTACACGGCCACATAACTTTAAAAAAAAAGAAATGCATTCGTGATTGTACAATGTGACATAAATTATACAGATGCAAATTTTAAATATAACATTACACAATGAAATAACACATGTGAGCAACTCACCAGCCTGTGTTTGTCAGAGCGATGGACACTGAACTCAGCAGCAGATTACATTTAGACTCGCTGATGATAGCCTCACAGTTCGCCCCTGGAGAAATCACCACAAACTCACGCAAACCATACCTGCAAACACACCCACACACCATTCAGGGGAAATCACCACAAACACGCAAACATTTATGCAAACACACACATATATATTCCCTTTTTTTTCAAGGGACACGCAATTGATATACAGAGTACACAGACACGTGACTGCTGCACTCATTTCTTCTGTTGTGTCATCTCGGTCTTGAGATTAGAGTAAAAGATGTTGTTATGACACAAAATAGTTTCTGTCTTTAATCAAATATGCACCCTTTAATCCCCATTAAAAACACAAGCATCAGCCACCTGATGTGTATAATAAATAAACCAAGACACAGGTTGTTTTATAATCCTTCTCGACAAACTACAAGAGATGGACCGGTAAACTAACAAAAGTCACATTTATCACACAGTAAGCAGTTATATTACATCAGCCATGGACAAACACAAGACCACAGAGTCTCCCGATAACTCAGGCTTACCATCTGACCAGACAATGTGCTCGTGGAGGAAAGTCATTGTTCATACACAGCAGATCCTGCATGCACAGCGGACTCGCGTCTGAAAGCACAAGATATATTAAAGCAGAAGAGGTCAAAGGTCAGCTGATGAAGGCTAAAGGTCATGATCTACTTTACCTTCTTCTGCTTCGATCTTGAAGTCAATCTCTGTTGAGTCTTGTTTGAGATAGTGATGTGTGATGGAGAATTTGAAATCAGCAAAGTTGATGTCCTGACATGTTTCCTCCCAGGTGCCGCTGGTAAATTCACCCTGTTCATGTAAACACTGTCAGTCTTCACCCACTCTTAACTTCTCATAGTGTCCTGAATTCATCCAACTGACTTTTATTTTTTGTCCATATTTTTTTATAAACACCCTTACTTGCTTTTAATACTTCATGCCATGGGCTGGTTTCCTGTACAGGGTTTATGACTAGTTTTATACTAAAATAAATAATAGCGCTGTCTTAACTGAAAACAACTTGCATGGACAAATCTTAAAATACATCAATGTTTTTATGTAATGCATGTTGGCCAACTAATTTAACTAAAACCTCGTCCTTGCTTAATCTAATCCCTGTCTGGGAAACCGCCAGTATTTGTGTAACCTGTAGCATATTTTTATAGACTATTTTATAGACGTAAACAACACTGTTCCAGAAGCACCTGTTTCAGTTGACTGGTCTGCATAAAACCAAGTCCTGAACCCAGCTGAACACCTTTTGGTGTGACTTTAAATGCAAACTTTGAACTCATCACCAAACATCCAATGACTTGTGCACAGGAGTTGTCATTTTGGGACAGAAAAAGTGGCTTTTGAAACAGTTTTAAATTGCATGTCTGGAAGTTGGAAGCAACTTTATTCTGTTCCAAATTGGCTGTACCCGTGTACAAGTCATTGGTGTGGAGTGATGAGTTTTTGGCTCAAAGACTGCATTTAAAGTCACACCAAATGTGTTCAGCTGGGTTCAGAGCTTGGTTTTATGCAGACCAGTCAAGTTCCACACTGACTGAATCAATTAAAACTCTGAATTTACAAGAACCTAAAGTCAATCCATCTGTACACTGCATATTGAAAAAAAAACTACCAGCAAGGTTACCCACAATACTCAAATTTGAAATTAAAGAGGATAATTATCTTATAAGATAGGTTTAATTCTTGCTCATTTCCATTGTGCCCACATGGGTTTGGATAGATTTTCACCTTCTCAGGAGGATTTCCAACACGACTACCAATCAGCTTCCAGTCATTCAGCACTTCCTCAACTCTGGATATAAATCTACAGATTCATACACAAACATTACATCAGAATACAAGTACAGAATACTGATGTAAATAAAAACATGAAACAGAGACAACATGTGTTAGATGCTTAGATTTGTCACCACATAAAATGAACACAGGTGTGAGACAGAGAATAGATGAATGTATCAATATCACACACACACAGCACTCATTGTACAGTTGTGTGATGACAATAAATACAATTCTAGACTGTACTAAGCTCTTCAATATGAACACATTAGCTGATTGAAAACAAACAGATCTGGTAAACGTCATTTTAACATGCATCAATGCAGTCTCATTTCCTGCTTACAAAGTCAGAGTAAACTCTACTGTCAATAACGAATAAAAAATGCCTTTAATGTTTCTGTGATTCTTTCCTTGAAGTCTTTAAGTTTATACTTTTATACAAGTTTATAGTTTCTTCAATAAAACATTGAGGAACGTGCGTTGTAAGTTTTACTGAAGTAAATGTTTGTTTTTGTACCTTTCCCACTCAGATGCAGTAGTGAAGTCTGTTATCTCAAACACTTCAGACTCGGGCTGAAATACAGACGATAGATTTTCTTATAACACACGACATTTAACAATATCAAGATGATGCACGTTTATATTACCCAGGACACTTAAACATACTGAAATGATACCCATTAAAAGAGAAACTCACATCACTGTCAGCCGCCATTTTTGCACTCTGTTTATGCCTGCATAGATTACGTCACCGAACTGTCACGTGTCATTTCTACACGTACCTGCAAGTGCGCATAAAAATTTGTGTTACGAAATCATTTCATAATATATGTTTGGGGTGAATTGTTGATCATTGTATTCGTTAGTTTTCTTTTCTGTTCTTTACCTAATAGGCGCTACTTATAAAATTTGGCCCACAGACAAGAGACAGCATCTGACAAACAACACACACACACAACTAGGGCGTCGTTTTCAGTCAGGGATTTTTTGGGGCCATTTCAAAATTGTAATAAACTTATTGTGTCGATCAGCACCTAGACTGTTTCTCTGGTTGTCAATAAAAATCTAACTATGTTAGTTATTTTTTATTCGCGCAATGGCGTATCGGCACGAAACAGTTCATGGTCACAATGCTCAAGTATGGGGCAAGCGTCCCATCCGCCATTTTGACTTTTAATATAGTGTCGTATCGTCTGATTTGCTTTACTTCCACTCAAACATATATTAGAATATTTAATAACTTTTTCCTCACGAATGGTCTAGGTGGAAAATACATCTCCCATGGTTCTTCGCGTCATTCTACTTCCGTGTTCTGACTGCAGGTTCCGGTTGCTTGCTGTGAGTTCTCGAATCTTTCGGCACCTTTCAGAAATTCAGATTCAGAAGCGTCGCGAGCAACAGTCGGGGACATCATGCGCTGGTTCGAGGGTTCGATCCCGGCGGCCATCGCGTCAGCTAAACAACTCAGATGTGTGTTTGTGGTGGTGATTACAGGTAACTGACACACATTAGCACTCGTGCTAACACCCAGATAAGATGTGCGTTTGTCATCACAGGTGACAGACTCACATTAGCACTCATGCTAATCAGAAGATTATCACACACAAACTCGGATCAGATCGGATCTTGTGGTGGTGACACAGGTCAGGATTATCAGACTCTGTGGTGTTCTTGTTGTAACACTGATGTGAGTTTATGTGCAGTCATCATATTGATGTAACAGTTAATGTTCATGTTACATATACGTGTAAATAAATGCTTCATAATTCATCGTTTTGTGTTCAGTAACCGGATCATTTAATCAAACTGAGACCACGATCGGGGGATTTATGAAATGTCTACATAACGTGCCATTTGCACAGTCCGTTTTGTGTGTCCTAAGTGTTTTGAGCTCCACACAGTGCGTTTATCCATCATTGGACTAATCTTTTAAAGGAGATGATGATCAGTCCACTCAGCTGATGTCCAGTTGGGAGGCGGATTGTGTGTCGGATGCAGCTCACAACTCTTGTGTTGCCATTCGAGTGGACGCTCAGAGGTCAGATGTTTGTGTGTGTTTGTGACAGCAAATTAGACACAAGGTTGTGTAGCATGACTCATATCTTTGTCTTTTATCTTACAGTGAAACATGTGTGCAGTTTTCTCAGATCTGTATCCTTCACAGTATATTAAATCAGATCATTGCGCATGCAAACTTTTTCATGGCTTATTGCACCTAAATGGACAAATCCGTATGTGATCGCTTGTGTCTTAAAGGGGCACTCAACCCAAAAATGAAAATTCTGTCATAATTTTCCCACTCATAAGTTGTTCCAAACCTGTATAAATGTATTTGTTCTGATGAACAGAGAGAAAGATATTTGGACAAATGCTTGTAACCAAACAGTTTTTGGTTACCATTAACAACCATATAGTAGGAAAATATATATATATATTTTTTTTTGTTCTGTTAAACACAAAATACAATATTTTGAAGAATGTAGTAAATGAAAAAAATTCTGGAGTACTTTTGATTACTAAATTTTCCTACTATGGTATTTAATGGTAAGCAAAAACTGTTTGGTTACAAGCATTCATCCAAATATCTTTCTCTTTGTTGATCAGAACAAAGAAATGTATACAGGTTTGGAACAACTTAAGGTTGGGTAAATGATGACAGAATTTTCATTTTTGGGTGGAGTGCCCCTTTAAGTGAGTGTAGATAGTTGGGAAAGAAATTAGATGTCGGTACCGTTGACTGTAAAAAAAGGTCAGTACAGTATTGGATATGTGTTTTCAAACATTAGTAGCCTAATATTTCTGCTGCTGTATGCCACTGATATGAATCAAACAACAATAGAATAGAGAGATTCACTTGCCACAGTAGACTTTTGTAGCTTTAATAAGAATGCATGCAACGAATACTGTTTTAGTTTCACAGCTTTTGGTGTAAAATTTGTGAATAGGAGTTAGGGCTGCACGATTGATCGTATTTGAACATACTGTCAGAAAATCATCACTGTTGGACTGGAAGCTTGCATTTCTTAAACTGACACTTTACAAGAAATTTAAAAAACACCACATTTTTACACTGGATATGTAACATTTTAATACTTTTTAATTTGCAAAAGACAAACATGAAGGGTGACCAATGATTTATAAAAACAAATTTAAAAAAAGAAATCGAAAAGGTTTCATTCCGAAGATCACAAAATGTATATTTTTGGGGCAGAGTGTTTAGATGATTCCATGCTTTGAAATACGGTGTTGAAGAAGTTAAATGGCAGATTAAGATTAAACATGGTGAAGTGAAATTAACCTTGCCCCTGACACATGGTGTGGTTGCGCTCCGAGTAGGGTTGTTCCGATATCAGTAGCGGAAATGCCACAGATACCAGAATTGTATCTTGCTAGTACTTGAATCCATGTACCGATCCGATACCATTTTCTTAAACGGCGTAAGGCAGAGCTAGCGGGCATAACTAGATCCAGCTATGCCCGCTAGCTTTGCCTTACACTGCAAATGGGAAATCACTTCTTCTTCGCTGCTCAGAATGCAATGTCAATGTCAATTTATTTATAAAGCACAGTTAAACACAACAACAGTTGACCAACGTGCTTTACAACAAAATCACAAACAGAAACGAATATAAAGAAAAGCAAGAAAACAAAACAAAAAAACTCTTATTTACTAAAAAAAAATATACATATACAATATAAAAATACCAATAGCACCAGTACAGTAGCTATAACAATAATACCATAAAAATATTCAATTTCCAAATGCCAGTTTAAAAAGGTGGGTTTTTAACTTTGATTTAAAATCAGATAAGGATGAGGCAAATCTAATAGCAGTTGGTAAATCATTCCATAATCTGGGAGCAGCTACTGAGAAGGCACGATCACCCCTAGTTTTTAATTTTGATTTTGGAACCTGTAACAATCTCTGATTGGAAGAGCGGAGAGAGGCAACTGGGCGATATTCGGTCAGTAGATCCAAAACGTAAGAAGGGGCCAAGCCATTTAACGACTTAAATACTAAGAGAAGGATTTTAAAATCAACACGCTATATTACAGGCATCCAGTGCAGAGAGCGTAATATTGGAGTAATGTGGTTCCATTTTTTGTACCTGTCAGAAGTCTTACCGCCGCATTTTGGACTATTTGTAACCGGGATAAAGCTGATTGGCTAACCCCGTAATACAGTGAATTACAGTGGTCTACTCTAGATGTTAGAAATGCATGAATTATTTTTTCTAAGTTGTTAAAGGATAAGATGTGCTTCCCTGGGCAACACCGCAAGATAGAACAGCGGCCTCCGACGAATATTCCCCAATATGGATACTAAACTTTCTATCTGAGAGATATGACTTAAACCATTTATGAGCAGCACCTTTAATACCAACACAGTTTTCCAAACGAGTCAGAAGAATAGCGTGATCTACTTAATGCAATATAACATACAAAACTGTTCCTTCAGAGGTGTATAAAGACTGTACGTAATGAACAGTTATGTTTTTATTACTTTAGAATAATCCCGTTTGATCTACATATGCGCGGGCCTATATATGTGGGGTTTTCCATGTTGCGTGGCCATGTTTGGTTACAGCAGCACTAAACGGACAAACAGTTCACAGAGCGCATTTAGTAATTCATAGAGGCAGAATTGTGTCATCACTGAGTTAAAGACCACGAAGAAGTTAAGTCTTGCATATTGTGCACAAGAGCCGACAGAGCGCGAATCTCCGTCGGTGAAGCGCAAATGTGACAAATTAGAAACAAACGACGGCAGAAATCCAGGATAAACATCGGTGTAGCTATTACCAGATGAAGGACAAATGTTTTCAATGCGACGCCAAAGTTGTCTGTTTTCTGCTGGGCTGGTAAGATAATATAACTTTTGTGAAAGTAAAACCAGTTTTTGGTAACGTTAGCATTTGATACAAATGGGCATATAACCTACGAGAGAAGAACGTTTTTCATTATAAGTGTAGAAATAATGTAACTGCATTGTCATTTCACGTGAAGTAACATAAACATTGTTTAAAACCTTCAAGAATGCAGTCTCTGTCGAATTATACTTTTTAAACTCTAATAGAAAAAACTCAAGTACCTCATTTTTATCTAAGAAACTCTGTAATTGGTACAACACAGTTTTCTCTAAGATCTTAGAATTAAACGGCAAATTTGAAACAGGTCTAAAATTGGCTATAACATTAAAGTCCAAGTTTGGTTTCTTTAACAGTGGCCGAACTATAGAATGTTTTAATGTTTCTGGTACCACATGTGTTTCCAGACATCGATTAATTATGTTTAATATGTATAGACCAACTACATCAAAAACATGTTTCAATAGAAATGGAGGGATGGCATCCATAGAGGAGCCCAATGGCTTTAACTGACCCACCATTTCTTGAAGATGAGAAAGAGAGATAGGTTCCAACCTGGCAATCATTGTTTAGAGCAACAAAGAAGAAAAGATAAAGTGCTAGCAGTGTTTCGCCATCTAATATCTATCTAATGCTGCATATGAACACGGCCCAGCAAAACAAGTGATGGTTATTTACAGTTGGCATGGATGTGTGATGATTCTTTACATAAGCGCTGTGTTAATAAATCTGTTCTGTGTTTGTGTTTTGCATTAAATCATATAAATAATGTCCTTAACTCTGAGCTGTTAAAGATCCAGTCGTGTGTATCCCGTCCTGCTTCTTCATCGGAGAGAACGGCATCCCACTGGAGGTCATTGCCGGTGGCATCACGGCAGAGGAACTGACACAGAGAATCAACAAGGTCAAAGAGGTGAGAGAACTGCAAAGCTCTGCCCCTGCCCGCAGACATGTTTCATGTTCTTCACACTTTATTTAAACTCTACTTGCATAATCTGTAAATTACTTAGACAAGCGTCTGCCATATGCAGATATTACAAGGCAGATACTGAATTAGTATGTTACACTAGTTGTGAGTGTGTTACCTATGTTTAACTGTCTGTGTCTGTACAGATGCACACGCAGCAGATTGAAGAAGCACCAGCAGATGCAGAGAGACTCGATCTGCCAGCGTCTGTCTCCCATCCATCGGACTGCAGCTCTGCCACATCTAAAGGTGATGGTCCGAATGACCGTGCATGTTTGAATTCATGATTTGATTGGTTGTGGAGGTCCAATGGCTCACGGGAGTCTGCTTTTAGAATCGCTGTCTGTGCCAGTGGAGGACGAGAAAGCGTCCGGTCACGTGACTGCAGGTGATGCTAAAAGTCTCTCATCACAGGATGTCCCTCAGTCTGAGGAACCTTTAGATACAAAAGTGGAGAGGTGGGCGGAGCTACAGTTTACATTGATGCTTTTGACAGACATTGGTCAGCGGGTGTGCCTTGTGCCTCAGACTAAAATGTCCTGATGGTATCTGTTTTCTGAATCCTCATCTGTAGGTTAACAAAGAAACTTGAGGAGAGACATGAACAGAAGAGAAAAGTGGAAGACGAGGTAATTCTGTGCTGTGTGTGTGCGTGCGTGCGTGCGTGTGTGCGCCCTGAGGCTGATGGAAAAAAATAAACATTATACATCATATCATCTCACCAAACTTCATCATAACTTGATTTTCTTTTTTTTCATGTTGTGTCAGTTTCTTGCTGCGTTTCTTTCTTCACTGTATTTATATTATTTGGGCGTTTTTGACAGCATGTGTGTTGCGTTGAAGAAAGTGTTTTTATGTATAAAGCTGTTCCTGTCACGTGCAGAATGAGCTGAAGAAGGAGGTGGACAGACGTAAGTTAGGCAAAGACATGCTGGACTACAAGAGGAAACAGGAGGAGGAGAAAACCAAACGTCTGCTGGAAGAGAGGAACCGTGAGAAAGCTGAAGAGAGAGCGGCCAGAGAGCGAGTCAAACAGCAGATCGCACTGGTGACCTCTTTGTTTCATGTCACATGACACATCAGCTAATGAACTTCATTCATGTTGGGGATACAGAGAAACACAGCTTTGAAAGAGTTTGTTTGTGGTTTTGTTTTACAGGACCGTGCAGACAGAGCGGCCCGTTACGCTCAGGTCCAGCATGAGGCAGAAGAAGCCAGATTAAAGGCTCTACAGGCCAGAGCGGCCGAAGATGAAGCCAAGAGAGAGGCCACACAGCGAGAGAGAAGGTGATGTTCATTTCTGTAACGCCATCGTCTTATGGTGCGCTGGGTAACATTTCATCTGTCAGCTTGGAGGCAGCACCACATGACAAGACAAAGTCAGCTTTATTGTCAATTCTGCCACATGTACAGTACATACATATAGAGGATTGAAATTTCGTTACTCTCAGACCCTAGGTGCATACAGATAACACAGAATAGAAATATATAAATAAATACAGTTCTATATATACACAATACAACTTTACAAGCAGGTGTATATATAACGAGATAAATGTGTAAACCAGTGAAATAACCAACAGTGCAAATTGAAATAAACAACAGTATAGATTAGATGTAGTGCAAAAAGCTTATCAGACTGATTAAAGTGTCAAACGTGTGACAATTCAAACGATTCATTTCTTCCACGAGTTTACTGTTGTTCACCTGGTCTTGTGGAGTAAGTCTGCTGTTATTTAATGTAAACGCACATGGATTGATAATGCTTTGTACTGTCACTTCATGTGTGTGTGTTTTTAATCCCAGCGGTTTGAAATCAATGATACAGAGAGGCTGCTTGTATGCTAATATGATGAGATATCGTATGTAAAGCTCATCTCTGCCTCTCTTTCAGCGCTGTTGCCAGAATTCAGTTCCGTCTGCCCGACGGCTCATCCTTCACTAACCAGTTTCCATCAGAGACGTGCCTGCAGGAAGCCAGACGATTTGCTGCGCAGGTCGGTTTGGTGATGACCTGTGTTTGGAACAGACCGAGCTAAATTAATGTTTCTTTTTTTTGATGACGTTTTTAAATGTCTTCAGTAGATGACTTGGCACAAAAGCACATTTAGTACAAAATCAAGTTCAACTATAATCATGATAATATGAGCTAATAGAGTAAAACTGACTGTTATGTAAATTCATAACAACATAATGATGAGGTTTATGTCAGCAAGAATCTGGTTGGGTGTTATTGGTGTTTTTTATAAATATCATCTGGCCATATTAAGACTGTTGGGAGTTTTCATCATGTCTGTGTTTGTGTTTTCTTACAGGAGGTTGGAAACAGGTACGGTCATTTCTCACTGGCCACCATGTTCCCCAGGAGAGAGTTCACATCTGAAGATTTGGAGAGAAGTTTACTGGAGCTTGAGCTCGCACCCAGCGCCTCCGTCGTCCTGCTTCCTGTGAGCAACACGCATGGACTCACACCACCGCTGCACACAGCCTAACCCTAACCATGATAGCAACATTACAACATCATGTAATCAACATGAGTTTATGATGGTGAACATGAACTATGACATTATAGATCCAAAGATCCATTTAATCAAGTGATGTAGAACATGTTCATCTGAAAGAGAGAGAGATCAATGTAAATGAGTGGAATGAGAGGAGTCATGTTTGCGCTCAGTTTAGATGTCCAGCTCGCTTTCTTTAGTCATGTGGTGACGCAAGATTTTGTTTTGTTCCCAACAGCAGTCCAGTCGAGCATCCAACACTGTGGTCCACTCGTCTGCGGGTGGGGGCGTCTGGGCAATGCTCAGCTCTTTCCTCTTTCCTCTGCTGGCCGTCTGGAGGTTTATCAGCAGCTTCTTGTTCAGGACGCCCCCTCCATCTGCGTCTGCTCGCCTCCAGAATCAACACACGGCTAACACGCTCAGCTCAGGCTCATCCTCAGATCCAAAGCGGTATGTCTGTGTGTAAATCCTGTTTAAAGATCACTTTTGATTCAGTCTAATGAGATGCTGTAAAATGAGCATGCAGTTTATTGAAGTACGACACACACCCTTAAAGGCACAGCTAATACCCACGTATAGGCTAAGAATGATGACGTCTGTTTTTTGTGTCTTGACTTTGCAGTAGCTCTTTTCTGAGTTTAGCTCCTGTTGTAATGAAATACATTTGCATTTTCACTCCTGTGTAGTTCACATTTAACACTTTTGTGACATTTCAGAGATGCTGTTCGTAAGAGAGTTCTTGAGAAAAGACCCGAGGACTTTAAAAAAGACGGTAAAATATATCGACTCCGGACGCAAGAAGATAGTGAAGACGACAACAATACCTGGAACGGCAACTCTACACAACAGATGTAGTGCAATAACCACACGTCTCTCTCTCTTTCTCTCTCTCTCTCTGATGAAGCGTGATGTTTGCGGGTGTGTATCAGTCTTAATGGTGGGTTTGAGTAATTTGGCGCTGTGATTTAATCCGCCTCTTCACCAGGTACCCCACCCCATCACCCCGCATGGGTAAATAAAATCTCTGCTGTGTGCGCACACTACTTTAATGAGAACTGACTTTCATTGGCCAGCTGATGAAAACGTCTGTCCCTGCGAGGACCTTTGCTGTTTATTTCATATCGAAACGTCGCACTTTTGACTTGACAGCATCATAAAATGCCTCAGCAATAGAATGACTTTACTAGTTAACCACAAAGGAGACTTTATTATAACCATAGAGACTAACAATAGAAGAAAATATGTTTTTCAAGGAAATTTTTTTCTCTTTTCACTTGGTTTGTTTGGTTTTGTTAATAACCCAGAACTGTCTTCATATTTTCATGAACATGTAACTGCAGAACTGTAATCGGACTCATCTTTACTACTTATAATAAATATTTGGTGAAACAATCTGTCAAGCTGCTGTCATATGTTGTGCTTCAGTCATTTAATTTCATCAGTTTGTTTTTTCTGAAATGACACTTTTCTGATTAATGTCACTTTTTTATTTTAAAATATAAACCAACACATGCCTGTCACAGAACATTTTCAAAAGTTCCAATGATTAAAAACACTGCAGAATTAAAGTAAAGATATGTAGTTAAAATGTATTTGTAAATTGTCAAAAGAAAAGTTGTCTATATTGAATAAGAATGATAAATCTGACTAAATATCTCTGCTCTTCACTGTGTATAAACCTGCTAATGTTAAAGTATATTTGATCTCTTTAGGTTGTGTGTCAGGTTATAAGCTTTTGAAGGTGATGAGGTATTCAGGATATGCTCCTGCGTCACAGAACACCACAAAGATGAAGGGCGTCTGTAAGTTGTCTACTGCGCAGTCGTGCAGACCGGCCTGAGGGTCCTGAGGGCTGATGGGATCCGGCTCCTTCATGCCCTGTCTGCTTTTACATAGCGAACCCGTCACAACTTTTGCTCTGTAGATGTACTTAAGGCCTTTGTCAACGGGGTTAGAATAGAGGTCCTGACAGGAGTACCAAGCTTCTTTAGCGAAGTACGTTCCATCACCGTGTACGACAGCTTTGAACAGATACGTGTTGTGTTATGTGTCAGTATTGCAAAGGTTTGAGGCTGATATGGTTATGATAAGAATGTGTGATCTGTGACATACCGTTTCTCCCACAAAAGCTTCTGTTGAAGCCGTTCTTGTTGATTTTTTGACAAATGTCTTTAGGTGTTCCACAGAGGAAACACTCATTCATCTGGTTGGAATATTTCTTATCTACCGCCTGCTTTAACACGCAGTATCTGTGCTATAGAGACTGACTCTGGATTCTTTCGATCTGTGAAATAATTTCAGACATTCAGTCAAATGCATTCACTAAAGAACTCTACATGTCCTGCCTGCTTTTACCTGTATAACCTGAACGGGTGACACATCCTGATGTTTACTGGATTTCAGAAACTCTTTTTCTATCTTCTGGTATTCTGTTGAATCTGATTTCAATGCAATTATTTCTAAGTCCTGTCCGTTCATCTTGGTCCATGTTGGTGGAGGATGAATTATTGCTGAGAAAAATGAAACGAGGGAAATCTCTTTAGAGTCACAAGCTTCACTTATTTCCACTTATGCCAGGGATTAGAAATGATTCAGAAAAACGGCATATTTTGAAATGCTGGTGGTAATGCATTGATTTGTTCACACTGAACTTTCAGAGTTCGTCGTCTGTTGTGTACATGAGAAGTTCAACTATACTGTGTGTGTGTGTGCGTGCGTGCGTGCGTGCGTGCGTGCGTGCGTGTGTGAGAGATGATGTGATGAGGATAAATCTCAGCTGCTGAAATAATGCCATTATAAAAGAGTATTCTGATGTGCTGAAACTAGATTCAAATCTTGTTTTTTGGGGGGGGGTCATTTACCTGTATCACAATCACCGAGCAGAGTCCTCTTGATCCTACTTAAAATCTCCTTTTTACTGTCATTCATCACCGTCATCTCTTTGAAGTCAATAGTGTATGTCTGGCCGTTCTCCTGATATGGAAACGTCTTGTTTTTCTTGTGATAGGACAGCTCTTCTTCATAGCTGATGCTGGGGTCCAACGGCTGCCAAATTTCTCCTCGAACCACCTCCCAACACAACGTCTGCCTCAACCTCTTCACCTCACCGTCTCGAATCTCTCGATCTCGTGCTTCTTGGATTGAGTTGTTGATCTTCAGCACGGCATCGAGGACGTCGTCTTTTTTCCCTGATACGGTCCACCTGTATCCACAAAGACCACAATGGTCTTCTGGTCACTTTCGGGAAGGTTGGCGAGGTGACTTGACTGCATGTTTTTACTAATGCAATCTTCGGAGACGAGGTCATCTAGATATTTCTTCACCTTGGCAGCATTGCCAGAAGACATCCTGTAAATCTCCACAGCCATAACGGGGAATGACATGGAGGCCGTTCGCTTCGCTAGACAGAATGTCGGCAACTGTGGGGCTTTGACGGACGCAGGGGTGGGTGGTGGTGCTTTGGCCATGCGTGCTGTTGGAAATGCACAAATTCCAGGAGCAACGTTAATGAAAGCCCAGAAAGCCACAGCGCTGGTGCTAAGCACATAAGGTTCGTACCTACCAGAGCTCTGGATCTTCTTGAACTTCTTTATAGCTTCCTGAAAGGCTGGCAACATTTTACTTTGGAAGATTACAATTTGGACACGCTTCAGATGTTGTGGCGAGACTTCCACAAAGTCTGCCAGAGCCCCGGTCATTGCGTTTGCTACCTGTGTGGCTGCCAGGTTTCCTGCTCCTGAAAGACATTGAAAAGTGAATTTCAGCATTGTTCCATCCGGCTCTGTTCAGCTTTCTGAATGAACGCTTCTTACCGGTTCCGAGCTAAATGATCTTCAAATCCCTTCAGCATGGCATTAATGGCATCCACACTCTTAACACCACCACCACCTTTAAGAAAATATGAAAGATGAGGTGAGGCATCTGCAGAGAAATTCAAATGATCGCTCTGTGTATGCAGTCCGTGTCTGTACCAGTGCCGAGAGCAGGAAAAGAAACTGTGGTGATCTGTTTCTCCTCACAGCGTTCCAGGACTTTCTTTACGCGTTTTACACTCTTGTTCAACAGAGGCTCCGGCTGCATTGAATATGGCACCTGAAACTCCTACAAGATATTCCTTATTCAGTGTTGCATAAACACTAAAATGTATTTTGGGACACATATCAAAGTGGCCATAAAACACACTAATGGTGGATTGTTGTCTGCTTTTATGGTTTTGGCTGTGTAATAAATATTATAAATAAAACACACCTCCCGTCAAGGTCATCTCCCTGTTGGTACTGTTTACAATCCCTCTGACTGTTTCTTTAGTAATGTCACCTTTCTTTACCTCAATTCTGACACTTCCGATTTTGACTGTAGAGGAATAAGATTTAAAACACTCTCATTGAGTTACATAAAATATGACTAACAAGCATTTCATCTACAGCAGGTATATTGTGTATATGTATATACTGTATACAGTCTGTGAACGAACAAACCTTGATTTTCTGGCATTCTGCCGTATGCCGGCTGGGCACGTCTGCTGTCTGCGGCCTGAGAGCAAGTATGAAATGGAGGTAACAATCTAAAAATATTATAATGTTGATTTTATTCTTCATGAACGTGTCAGCGAAGCAAAGTATTTACCTTGTTCCATTTACTGAAATATTTCCGAAAAGCATCCAGAATCTTCTGTTCTAATACCACTATGCTAATTTCTCACTATGCTAATCCCCTTCATTGTCTGTGTTTTAAACCGATACATGCACAAAATATCATTATAATTGTTTTGAGAACTGGAATTATTTTGCTGTAAGTTGTGAAAGCATCAAACCTTTAGGACTTGTGGTGGCAGGGTTTGGTACCGGACAGACCTTGGCACAATAAGGAAGAAGGGTTGTGAGTATGTGAAAACTAATCAGGAATTTGTAAAAGATTAAGCAAAAAACAAAGTGAATATTTAGTGACACTTCAACAGAGAATCACTGAATCACTTGTGTCATGAAGAAGCGGTTTGATTATGACACAATAATAATAATTGTTAATAAATCATAATCTATAGGATCACCGGCAGTACTTTCACTACTATCTCCAGTTTGGGTTTTGGCAGAACTGCTGGTTTCATAATTTTGTTGCTGGTGTCTTTTGGTAGGGTTACTGTAACTTCAACACTTCCATGCATCTTGAAATCCAGTTTATGGATTCTTTTATCGAGCACCTTCTTCATATCTGAAAAACAAAAGGATCACTTTCCTCTCTGTAGGATCAAATAATATAATGATATGAACATATATTGGAAACATGAGGTCAGGGCAGATTCAGTGTTTTCTCTTCTGTTATGACAGGAAGACACATATTTAGCCGCTAACACACAGCAGTCCTTGTGTTCTCCAAACAGATACGACAGTTTCTCATTGTTTGACACACTTTCAAACATCTCATGTATGGATTAGATTTTTCCATAAAACATTGTCCGTATATCCGTGTATTTCGTACATTCCGTTAGGAAGTGGATCTCTGTCTCTATTTTGTTGAGATGACAGTGTGGACACAGTCTCTGGTCCTGTGGAAGCCATGTTCGTCTGTGTCTGCCCGTCTCTATAGTGAGTTTATGTCTCTCTCTCTCTCTCTCTCTCTCTCTCTCTCTCTCTCTCTCTCTCTCTCTCTCTCTCTCTCTCTCTGTGTCTGCCCATCTCTATAGTGAGTTTATGTCTCTCTCTCTCTCTCTCTCTCTCTCTCTCTCTCTCTCTCTCTGTCTGCCCATCTCTATAGTGAGTTTATGTCTCTCTCTCTCTCTCTCTCTGTGTCTGCCCGTCTCTATAGTGAGTTTATGTCTCTCTCTCTCTCTCTCTCTCTCTCTCTCTCTCTCTCTCTCTCTGTGTCTGCCCGTCTCTATAGTGAGTTTATGTCCACTGAGTCTGTATCTGGTCAACGTGGCTCTTAGTTTTTGATCTGTTACTGTGTACAGATAGTCTGCCATACTGGATTCTCTCTTTAGGGACAGATAACATTGCATTTTACTCTGTTCTTTTGTTTGAGTTTTCCAATGACTGATATAGTTTTGTTTCATTTGTGTTGTCATTTGGTTGAGTGTGATTTTGTCAGTATTGTTGTGGTTGAGAGAATCAGTGGATGTTAGGACTGAAACATCAGGACTGAAGCTCTGGATTCATTTCTTTGCTCATCTCTTGGTATTTCTGGGCTTTATAATGATATGACTGAGAGTCGCTGTGTTTTACATGTTTCCAGAATTTCATTGCTCGTTTTTCTATCTTTAGGATTAATAAATATTTGCCTAATTCTGCTCTGCATGTGTTGTTTGTTGTGTGCCGGTGCACCTGTAAGATATTTTTACAGAGTTCTGCATGCAGGATCTCAGTTGGAGGTTTTTCCCATTTAGTAAAATCTTGTTTTGGATTTGTCAGTGGACCCCACACCACACTGCCATAGAGGCCAATCGGTTCTATTACTGATTCTAATATTTTTAGCTAAATTCTAGTTGGGATCTCTATAGGACATTGACGTTTGATAGCATAGAAGGCCCTGCGTGCTTTATCTCTCAGTTCATTCACTGCAGGATTAAAGTTTCCTGTGGATGTGATTTTTAAACCCAGATAATTGTAATGTGATGTGTGTGTTATTTGGTTGGTACCTAATGTAAATGTGTGTTGTGTTACCTTTGATCTGCATCTTTTCTGAAAGGTGATAATTTTAATTTTACTGCGGTTAACCGTCAGGGCCCAGGTCTGACAGGTCTCTCTCTCTCTCTCTCTCTCTCTTCATAAAGATCACGATGTGGTAGTGTACAGCCTATGTCGTCTTACCTTCTTCTGTCACATAAATGAGACGAGCTTTTCGTTTGTCATCGGGATGTTCTCTGATCTGCAGGACTTCACCTCCAGATCTTCTTTTGTTTTTAAAATAAAGCTCGATCTTCGATTTCACGCGATCTAAATCGTCCGGCAGATCGTGAAGAATTAGACTTCTCTCTATCTCAACTGATAACTAAGACAACTTTACTCTTTACTGCATTGACATAACGACTAAATGAAGACTTTCTGTCAGTCTCTTACAGGGGACTTTAAGTGTGAATAAAGAAACTTTCTTTCGTGTCATCTGATCACTTTCACTTTTGTTTAGGATTCGCTCATGTGACTTCTGGTAAACAAGGTGAAGTTGCAGCTTGAGGAAGTTCGGGAATCATTCCTGTTTCTGAAAATTCGACAAATATCTGCTGGTGTTTTACCAGATCTGATATTTAACTTTAGGTGTTTGTTCCGTTTGTGGTGATGTCTGACAGCGCGGCTGATCTGAACGGCGAGGTTCGTCTTAACATTCACACGCACGCATACTAAAGATTTAAAGCTGACGAAATGTTTACATCATTTAGAGAAATTTGACTTTTGATCTGTATTTTATCAACACACGAACAGCCTGAAATCCTCGATGAGGAAAACATGGGCGCTGGGGCGGTGGAACTACAAAACTACAAGGTAAAATCAGCCATTAAATACACACACATGATAAAACATCATCCATTATTAACGTTTTCATTATTTTATGGGGCCCTCAGCAGGATTTTATTTGGGGTCCCCCTGTGCCCCAATATAATCGACTATTGTCAATGTTTGATTGTACGCACACATTAAATCTAACAAACCCAATTCTATTAGTTGTAGCTGTGTTTGAGATGTAGGAATGTCATAAAAACACAAACCTTGCATTACAAGTGTATTGTGATTGTCAAAACATTTGATAATTTCATTACTTTCGGTTTTTACAGGTGAACTGTCCCCTTAAATTTTGAGCACAGACCATACATGGACCTTACAAAGCTTGTAGCATTCAATGCATTTAACTATTTATTTAATGCATTTTTATTTTAACCACAACCTATAAACCAACTTTTAAAGCCACATTTCAGCCCTTGAGGATGATTTAATCTTTTTTTTAATTTTTATTTATTGTATTTACTTAATTACCAGTAAATTAATTTACAATATGCACACAATTATTCTTAACCTTATCCCAAAGAAAATGGTAAATTGACAGATAATTATAAATTACATCAATCATGAAATTACATATTTTCATCTAAATCAGCATTTTGTCGTTTGCATCAGTGAATACTGTCGGTTGTTCAACCTTTTTATGGTTAAACACTTAACAGTTGTCAAATACTGAGTGTTAAGTCACTTAGTATGTTGTGTGTTGCACAGCATTCTTTCAACTTTCAAACTGAAGCGTTTTGCTGAACTACAGCTGAAGATGTGACAGTAGCTCCATCTTTGATTTGATTGGTCACTGCTCGGCTCTGTAACCAGTAACTCCCGCATCTTTTCATTTGATTGGCCACTGCACTTATTTTAATATCACAATATTGCGTTTATTCAGTAATTTCACAAATTTTAACACACACCACAGAAAAAATTGTGGGTATGGCCCTGCGTGAGAAAATAGATGTGTGTCATGAATATATCACAAAAAACTGTAATTTCATGTGCTCTTGGGGGCCCTAAGCAGCCGCTTAGTTCGCTTGTTGTGCCGAAGTTTGACTTCCCGCCAGATTATGACTCCCCTCATTGAAACTGCTGGGGATTAGCTAATCCTAACCCCTCCCCCACACCTAATGTTAGTGGGAAATGGGAGAGTCATAATTCGGCAGGAGTCGTTTTTCGGCACCACACCGGCACTGATTATATTGATGTTCAAACAACAGGATCTCATTCACTGCGCAGATGACGAGAGATCAAGATTGCTTTTGGAAAAAATGGAAGCTGAAAATGAAAAGAAAAAAGCACAGAAAGAATTCGAAGATCTGGCTGAACTCGAGGACAAACTCACTTTACAGTTTAAAGGGGATCTTGAAAAAATACAGGTGACTATCGACCAGAAAGCATCATAAAAAACACAATAACAGATGATGAGAACGTATGTGTGTGATCCGCATGATTTCAGGAGGAGATGAAGAGTTTGGATCGAGTCAGACAGGATCTTCAGAGAGAACTGCAGCATCTTCAGAAGAAACTTCACACGAAGAAAGCTGAAACTGCGTCACTTCAACAGAAATTCAAGGTTTAACTACAACATCACACTATTTATCTAAGACTGCACAGGCAAAGTAGGCAGAGTAGTTCATTTGCATGCATTGTTACTGGAGTAACTGTACATGTATTGAAGCACTAGTTTAAAGGATGTTATTTGTAACTGTCACTACACGACTTTTATTACATTATTATTCAATACACCTGACAAGGTTTCATAAAATAAACGCACAGCAACAACAATGTATTAAACCAAGACCGAGAACTATTCATTTTTGTGATATGAAGAAAGTGTTTAATAATCCTGTAAAGCACAAGATGAAAACATGAAGTTCTGAAAACAGGGTTTAGTTTCTAACATAAAACACTGTTTAAGCAGCTGATAGAAGGTGTTTGAAGATGATGTAGATTAGGGGTTTTCAACTCTGCTCCTGTCCTGCAGAGTTCAACTCCAAGCCCATTCAAACACACATTACATTTACATTTACATTTATTCATTTGGCAGACGCTTTTATCCAAAGCGACTTACAATTGAGGAAAACGGCAATATTCACGAGAAGTGCTAGTAATACAAAGTTTCAGATTTTGTAGTATGAGCATAAGATAGTATGAGCAAGTATACAGAGAACAATTAGAAAAGGAAAAGAGAAGTATATATATATATATATTAAGAGCCAGTTAAGTGCTCACGGAAGAGGTGTTAAATCAAGTTATTCAGGAGATCTCTGATGTAGATGAACACAGGTTTTCTCTGATGTGCAGATCAAAGCGGAAATCCCAGTTAAAAGAATGAAGTTCACTCAGGCTGAACCAGAAGAGAAAGAGGACAGAGACGAAGATGTGACTGGTGTGTTTACTGTCACCCAAAGGCCTTCGTTCTTTCTCAAGGGTGGACAAGCTCTCATCACCTTTGAGGAGGAGAACGGTGCGAACCAAACTCTCTTCTGTTTTGATATATTTGAGCAACAGTTGTAAGATATATTTTTGGTTTTATTTGCACTTAACTCTTATCAGTAAGGCAATGAAGTTCTGTCACGCAGGGAAATTCTCCCGAATGTTGCATGCGTGTAATGTCAGACTGTTGATGTTGAGTCTTGTGTCGTTCAGTTGCCGAGCAGATCCTCCGGCTGGCCAAATGCTGCGTTCCCTGTGACAAAATTAAGATGGATGTCAAGCCATACTCCTTAACCCTAGAGCCCTCAGTGAAATTTGAGGTACGAGAATTTGAGACATTAAACATACAGAAAACAAAGCAGTATGACATATTTGTGTTGGTGTCCAGAATCTTGCTCTCACATGTAAAGAAATGCTGTTAGTGTGTTTTTTAAATCTGTGCAGGTTCATATCAAGGTATCAAAGAAAACCATCAAATTCAGCAATGCTACACCCACTTTACCTGAGGAGCGAATGAAAGACCGTCTGGAGATCTCTTTCTCCAAAGCCAGTCGTGGAGGAGGCGAAGTGGACAGTGTGGATTATGACAAGCAGGGCGGCACAGGCCGTATTACTTTTGTCCACACCGGAGGTCTGTCTTTTCTAACCTTGCACGGATTTGATCATAGAAGCTAAAACAAAATTCAAAAGATAATAAATATATAGAAATGTGAAAAATGTATGTATAAAAAGTTGTGAATAAGCGTTTTAAAATGAGAATTTTATTTGCATTTAAATGTGTTCTGGTCAAAGATCTGAATATATTCGTTCACATTAGTCAAAGATCAGTTTTTCCATTGCCTAATTAAGGCTTGTGCACACTGGGATGATAATCGCACGCGTTTTTCCGAGATGTTCATACCCAAGAGATTTTCACTGGCGATGCTTAATGAAAAACAGAAATACCCCGGTAGACAAGGTGGCGCTGTGCAACTTATGCTTCAGACACTCGCTTTTTACTTAGAAGAAGACGAGAGACAGTATTTAAGAGCTTGTCAAAAACCATTCTATTGCTGCTTCCCAATTCGACTACTTATACTATGCACTATAAGTACTGTATGTACTGTTTTTGTTATAGAAAAGTATATACATTTTAGTGTGTAGCAAAACAATATGTACGCACTGGGACATACTAACAGGAAACGGAAGTGGCTGTTTTTGCATGGACAACATTGTGGCAAATAACTGTCACACACATCAAAATACATTTCTTCATTCGTTGTTTCATATGTAATGTTAACTCTATAGTTATATTTATTAATTTAGTGAAGCATCAATTATTTAATTTCATTAATGCAGTGGAGCGTCACTAAACTCCGCCCACTTGCGGTGAGTTGTGGGTAGTATCAGCATCGTTTTGTACTTCTACCAGAAGTAGTAGACCATCTGGGAATCTTTGGAAAACTATTTTTAACGTACTATGATTTTGGATATACTAATTCTATTTTCGAATATTATTTAGAATGGATAGTATGCAAATTGGGCTTGAGCACCACCAAGTTCGCAGCTCCAGGCACGTGATCAAAAGCACCGTTCTCATTTGTCAGGCAGTTTTTAACACGGCACGTCAAACAAACAAAAAAAAAGTTGATAAAAAATGCCGCTTTTACGTCTGCCGTTTTTTGCGTCGGTGTGCACGCTCACATTGGTGCACTTTGTTTAGTCACGAGGCGTTAACCTTTGGCGATAAACGCACACAAGTTTTTTGGCTTCATCATTTTGTTATGGCTGTGATAAGAGTTTTCGTTCTATTTCAAGCATGGGTTTGATTTTCTGAAGCATTTTCGTCTTCGTCTTCTGTTTATACTAAATAATTTTTCTGATATCTATCTTGAAAAAACAAGCCTTATATTGGTCCATGCAGAACAACATTTCCTACGTTTAGTTACAATTCAGCCACAAACATACGTGAAGATGAATTTATTTTTGATGAAAACTTTGATGGCCTGTAGTTGTTTATCTGTGTTAAATGACACTTTTGCTTTGACTTTAGTGGCAGAGAATCTGGTGCTGAGAGAGAAGTTTTCTGTAGACGCTGGCAGCGATCTCGAGGTTGATGTGCTTCCTCTCTATGAGTACCAGCTAAAGAAATTTCAAGTGCGTTTCCACAACACATGCTCGTATTCTTTCTCTACATCAGAAACGTGTCGAGTCCAGAAGCAAAAGGATATTCATTTGTTGTTATTGTATCATGCTATTGTAGACATACTCGGGGGTCCCAAATCGCACCGTGCTGCTGGGAGGAATTCAGGAAGTAATGGATGAAGAAGATCTTCAGGACCATCTAGAAATCCACTTCCAGAAACCCAGTAATTATGGAGGAGAGGTTCTGGCAATTAAATACGTCCCTGCTGGAAAAGCCCTGACAGCGTTCTTCAGCGAGGCCAAAGAAGAAACCGACGGCTGAGGATCATTTGCTGTCTTAAGAAAGCACAAAGACATTAATGACATGGGATTTGGTGTATGGGACTTTATAATATAAATGAAAGTATCTGGGTATCAAAAATTTCTATTACAAAGGAAAATAAAAATAGCATAGAACATGATTTATGATATGAGAATGAGATTAATGTCTGCTGAATGTTTGTGTCATGATTAAAGCTCTGTAAAGCTCTGCAGGCATCACACTTTATTGCTCTTTTAAAAGTAATGATTTATGAAAATGAACTTTGATGTTAGATGATGACTGGTGGCAGTTTGTGATTTCACAAAACTCTACTGTGCAGGCATCATTTCACAAAGACTTCATAGAGTTTCTTGACTTAATGAGATGTTCACTTGAAAAATCTGAATGAATGTCTTAGTGTATTTTAATTGCCTCTAGTGTGTTTTGTCAAGTTGTTCACACACACTGATGAAATAGTTGCATTTTTATTTTGTAAAAACTGTGGCTTGTCAAGTTGACGATAGCTGTCAGATACATCAAATGCAGCATTTAATAGTTGTCAATGTTAATATCATCATTTCTCATGGTTCCTGACCCTGTTTCTATTTAACATGACACATCTAGTCCTTACATCATACTCGCTTTAGCTCTTGTGATGATTTGAATCTGGTGTGTTTGGTTCGAGAGACATATTCCATTTCCAAACATATCTAGGTTTTATAATCATAACATAATCATCATGTTTGTTCTGTAATTCTCCTTAAGACATGAAACTGCAGTGTTTAATAATGGTCTGCTTTCAATGTATAACATTCAAAACATGATGCTTAAACGATGGCTGCACTGCTGCACCTCAACTACAACGCATCCGCGTGCTGTGTGAATGATCTTCTAACGCATTGACATGGGCACATAAAAAATATGCACCGCATACACACTGCAAACGGAATATGAAACACACAGCAGTGAGATGTCTTAGACTAATCTTGGTTTATAGAAACAGATTCAAAGATACTGCTTCACAAGTTAATGTGATATTCTTTAGACTGTTTGTCTACAGAGCTAAATGGGAGTTTGTTTTTCAGTTGTTGTCCCCTGATTTGTCTCTTCATTCATTTCTTCCTCCAGCAGGTGAGAGAGGGACGTCTCTGCAGTGGCGGGACGCTCAGTAACAGGTTGAATGCTTTGTGTTTCCTGTGTTGATGGACCAGTTGATTTCTCGCTAGTGGATCTTCGTACACGGTTTAAAGATCTGCGAAGCAGGTGTCTTATTGTGTTACCAGAGCTTCTCGAGCCTTGACTGCTTTCCAGCATCCGTTTGTTGATGTGTTGCAGTGACAGACGACACAGGAGCGTGTGCCAGAAGGCCGAGCGGAACTGGCGTGAGGAGAGGTTATACAGCAGCGGGTTCAGCACCGAACTCAGGTAGAAGAAGGTATCCGCCACCGGATGAAGCTTCACATAGCTGCTCAGATAGCCCACGGTCCACGCGGACTTGGGTACCGCTGCAGTCATCAGCCGACGGATCTGATTTGGCATCCAGCACAGAAACAAAGCGCAGACAATCAGCACTGGAGACACACAAAGAGAAAAAGAACATCAAGTCAGAGTCACACTGAAATACATTTTTAACCCTAACCTTAGTAAATCCAGTTGCGTGATACATTTAATCTCCTCCCATAAAGTCTGTGTCTGAAGAGGAAACTTCTACCAAAGCTTATGCAATAAGGTCAATCGCAAAAACAGCTGTGTCCACTGGCCTATATTACAAAGCTGGTTTGGGTTTTTACCCAGGCGAGCACTCTGAGTTTTTGGGCTCAAGAAGGTGGGTTGGTTTTGAGCGGGTTTCGTTGCCATCGTACACTAATTGCCAAAGGTATTGGGTCACCCTATCCAATAAACAAGTTTGATGAGCGCTTATGCTACGTTCCAGACAACTGGGATTTCTGATATTTCCACCTCAAACCCAGAAATAAATGTCTGGACCGGCACTCTTAGTCGGACATGGGACTTCTGAATTCTCAGATCGAGTAAACCCCGACCTCAGGGATACACGCGTCACTTTAAGTCACGCCCAAGATGCTTCCACTGAGATAAGCGCGGACAGAGATACTCTTATTATAGGGAGATGGAAGGGTCTGTAATACTTCCAGTTGGAGAAAGCGTAACGCTAACAACTCCCATTTATTTAAAGCCCTTAAAGCTAGCCTGTGGTCTCTTTTCCTGCATTTCGCCAAAGAAGCTGGAGCCAAGGCGTTAGCATTAGCCATTACGCTTTTTGGCTAAAGATTGCATGCTATCCATCTAGTGGCTTTGGCGCAGAACTACGAAACAAATTGACCAATCAAACAGGGTTTACGGAATTCTAGCCAATCAAGCAGAGGCCAAGCAGCATTTCAGCCAATAAAACTAAAGAAGACAGTTTGCAGGCGGGTGCTAATAAATGTGACTGTGTAGGGAAATGTGAGAAGGCAAACATAACAAAGCCAACGGTTTTACAATAACAATTATAAGTGATAAGATTTCAGAGATACAAACTATTAACTTTTGTGAATTCAGCTGTTTTGAATAAAAACTTAGGTGGTTTGTCGCATAATGTAATGGGTGTTCGACTTGAGTGTAAGTTAATGGAAAAGATACTTGACACGTTTTCTGCATTACAGTACAGTGACGTACCCAAGAAGAGGATGCTCTGTTTCCGTGATGCTTTCATTCTGGCACTCTCATGTTTGGGCCCCCCCCGTCCGGCTCCGTTTGCACCTGTGTCACTGGGACCCATCGGGCTTCGAAGTACAATAATCATTCCTCTGCACATGAAGGCCACACCACCCAGAATGAGAAGATAGAGAATGAACGCTGTGAAGATGCTGGTGCGGTACATGATCCAGTGCTCGCTCAGGTTGGTGCAGAATGTCAGATTTTGCACGGGCACGCTGCGTCCCTCAGGGATGTGGCCTTCTGTTCCTGTGGCAATTAGCAGCGGCAAAGCGACAAGAGCGGAGCAGATCCACGCAGAGAGCAGGAGCTTCACCGTATGGCCGCCGCTCAAGGCTTTGTAGCGAAATGGGTGGCAGATGGCAAGGTACCGCTCGAAACTCAGCGTGGCGACGTTCAGGATGGTGGCATAACTGCATGCCTCAAACAGGAAGTTGTAGATCTTGCAGGCCGCGTCACCAGAGGTGGACGTGAACGGAAACCAGATAGTGCTGTAGAGCTCCACAGGCATGCCGATCAACAGCACCAGTAAATCAGAGCAGGCCAGGCTAACCATGTGATCTGTCACGTTTTTCTGCAGGTAGCCATTCCGCTGGAGCACCTGCGCCACGTGAATGGTAATGCTGTTTCCCAGAATGCCGAGAGTGAGGATGAGGCTGTACAGCACAGTGAGGAAGATCTTAACTGTGTAATTCGGCTCCAACGTTTTCCAGTCTCTGTCCACATCCTCATTGTTCTCCATGATGTCTCACCCTTTCCGGTATCGCTGTTGACACGACACTCTCAGTCTTCCAGTCTTGCTTATCTCACCCTTATCAAAATGATTAATCATCAAACCGCCTTATATTTCTATGCTGTTTTAGCCAACAAAATCATCGTTTCTGCTCTCAACTCAACAAATTTCAGTCCACTCGATTTCTCCAATACATCCTTCCTCCGTTTGTGTATGACACTGTTGGAGTTCTTCCTCATCGAGTGGAATTCCAGTTCTGTTTGAAAGCTTCAGCTCATGTCCGAGTTAATGATTAGAGTTAAACAAATGAAGGCCAGAGCATGAACAGAACAGGCCCGTACATGGTGCCTCTATTTGAAGTAAAACTATTAGTCACGTGAGCCGCCTTTGGAAGGAGAGGGTGTGTCTCGGTAGACCTTTTTGTGTGCGTGTGTGTGTGTGTGTGTGCGTGTGTGTGTGCGTGTGCGTGTGTGTGCTTACACAATCTCTTACAGACCCTGTAAATATTTAAGAATGTCTTTACCATTTGTTATGATGCAAAAAAGATGAAGTAAAAACAAAAAAGCCACTATGTTCAGCAATGAATCATCTAGACGGAGGTCAGAATAAACAGAACTGTTTGACATCATGAGTGACATCATCATTGTCTCCGCATGCTCATGCCATAGATCAGATGTGTCAAACTCAGTTCCCAAAGGGCCATCCTGCAGAGTTTGTCAAACACACCTACATGGAAGTTTCTAGTAATCCTGACAAGCTGGATCAGGCGTGTTGGAGCTGGTTGGATCTAAACTGAGTTTTACACACATGTGACTATTTATTTTGATTTAGAAGCTGTGCAAAAATAACATTCATTATACACATTTTAACTGTCTGATTCTTTTAGGAAAAAAACCAACCCATGCATTATCTCAATGGCATTATAAGGGTATCATGCTTGTGTGAGCAGTGCTTTTTCTTAACTCATTTTGGTATAGATTCAGATCAATTGTGATGTTTCATTGAACTTTCTGATGTTTTGTTTACATTGTCATCCTATGTTCTATGTATTTAAACAATAATAGTGTTAATATTGCTATAGCTGTGTTATACTGGCAAACATCACTTCACCATTAGCCCATTCATTTCATTCATTTTTTCAACTCTGGGTGACCGGTCGAATAGTAAGCGGAATAGATAATAAGGGGCTGAGTCCACTGTGGCATTTCTGCTGGCATACGCCACGTTTTTTCAATTGTTTCCAATGGAAGCTCCAGGTTTTTTGAAAACGCGAACAGCTTTTTTTAAAGTGACTTGAAAATTGTGGCAGGTAAGGCCATGATGTTTACTAGCGGAATGTTAATAGGTCATTTTTAAATGTCAAATAAAGCTTGTGAGGTTAAAACAAAAACAACAACCTTTATTAGGTGCATTGTTTCCTCTTATTGTCAGACCCTGGCTCCGTTAAAAGCATTATTTTCATTCTCTGTTTTATAGACAAATGACAGGTGTACATCTATCTCAGACAAAAAGATCATTTGAGACCTGGGCCCGTTTCAATAAGGAGGTTCAACCAACTTAAATTTAAAACTTGAACTCTGAGTTGATTTAGGCCTTGTCCACACGTACACAGGAATTTTTATAACCAGAGTTTTTCCTTCGTTTAAAAAAATGGTGTCCACATGAAAATGCCAAAACACGCTATGAAGCGCTATCAAGAGCACGTCAAACCAACAGGTGGTGATATAACCTTAACCGTAAAGCTGTGTTGGCCAATCCGAAGCCTGGAATCTGACGTCAAACAAAGGAGATAGTGGCGCGCATTCCAACGTCATACGCCAAATCTCCAGTTTCACCGTCCGACAACACTGAAACCAGAGTTTCTAAAAATCTTCACCCTGGCCGGAATTTAAAAAAAAGTTTGGTTTCAGTGACTGGGTACTGCGTTTACGTGTGGACGAGCAGCCAAACCGCATAGAAAAAGCTGCAGTTTTAAAAACCCCTGTTTGTGTGGACAGGGCCTTACTTTGAGATGAGAAACTTTTGAGTTTTTGGTTTCAGAGAAGCTGATTTGTGTTAGTTCTATCAACTCTGGCTTTACATTAAGTTAAGCGCGTGCTCCACAACTATGTAAAGCCGTGATCAATGGAGCTCCGATATTCCAACTCATTACATTTACATTTATTCATTTGGCAGATGCTTTTATCATTGCTGCAGAAAGCATTTGAAAGCGAGAGACACTTTCCTCACCGCATTGCATACAGTGGATTTACTAATGTGCTCTACATCTCTGGTATATAATATAGAAAACTACAGAGGAAAAATTACTTAAGTATAAATATTAATAAACAATAATAAACAAATGAATCAATAAAGAATGCAAAAACACAGAAAAGACCGATACATTGACCATACAGTATAGTAATAAATATTTATTTTACATCTATTTCTTTAATCCCCAAAGGTGCTCTAGTTAGAAACACTAGGACAGTTGTTATAGTGTCAGAGTCTCTACCGTAGGCGGGCTGAACACTGGTTCAAGTCCCACTCAAGGTGTCTGTGACAGACATGATCTGCCTGCTATCCAGCCCTGCCTCAGACAGCATTTGTACTGCGGTGCTTACATTTACATTTATGCATTTGGCAGACGCTTTTATCGAAGGGAATGGTTGGTGGTGGTGTACTGTTTGGGTAATGCACGGCAGCATGTTCCCGAGGTAGTTCACACCCATCGGTTCATGGCAGTACCAGCTCTCTCTCTCCTGTCAAGCTCTTCCTGTGGGACTCTCAGTGGGTGAAGGTAGAAGGACGTGACGTCAGGTGGGCACTTTGTGATGTAGCCTACTTTTTAAAACTTTTAACAGGACAAAGTGGATTTCTGGGAGTGGAAAACATGAATCCTCTGAAGCCGTCCTTGTTATGATCAGTGGGATTTTTGTGTTTTTTTGGTTTTTTGCATTATGAGACAAGCAAACGTATTCAACGCCATCTTCATCTTTTTTTATGACAAATGAATGCCTTGTAAAGTCTCGATTTCCTTCGCACCCTCTCCTTGCCAGGTTCAGTTGTATGTCGAACCAGACTTTTCAAACCAGCCCGGCTGCTGTGTCTGGTGACAGATGCGGAGAGTTATGAATGAGCTTTATTTTGGCAGTGGAGATGGGAGGATGATGAAAGCTCGGGTCTTTCCCAGTCTTGCGAAACTTTTTGAGGATCGCCTTAAGTCCAATGATGTTCTACGTGGAAATATGATGGTTCAGACCAGCTCTTAAAGCAACAAAACTTTATACGGAGTATTCCGTAGTTGCATAGAAAACTCGCAGGTGGTTGTTTAAAGCATTTGCCCCTTCTCTTTCTACCTCTTCAACAGACGTATTTTTTGTTTTAAGCCAATCGTTGAACACCCAAGCTTTTGTAGTTTTGGTGTTTTTTCCCCATGTTTTTTTACCTTCAATCTTGTCTAGTTGTTCTTCAGTGACCATTTTATGATGTTTGCTGATGCTCGTTGTCTTTGATGTTCACTTTCAAGTACAGCTTTCGCCCAATTGTTGAAATTTTCGTACTTTCCATAAATATTAAAAGTTATTCCATGTTGTTTGTTATGGAACCATAACTGTGTACAGCACAGTCACTGTACTGTACAGTATAAATCTATTATAACAGTTAAACTTGGCGGAGTGATATGGAACTGTAATTCGGTCGATAGATCTGGAACTACTTCATAGGTGTGTGTTTAACCGAAAGAAAAGAAAATTTGCCCATGGTTTTCTTCTTAAAGCATAATGCAGTCGGAGTTATAATACCACATATCATTTTACTTCCAAGCGGACTGAACTATTCCTTTAACTCTGGATATCTTTCGTGAGGCTGATTAAACTTACCCTTCACTTACCTTCACTTACCCATAGTTCAGGGTTTAGCTGACAGTAAATTATTAACCCCTGCTTTCTGGAATACACCCCAGATGACATTTCATGACCAATTTAAGCAGAAAACCAGAAAAATGACAATGGTGCACTTACTTTTTCTTACAACTGTAAATTAAGATAATAATCAATGATATAATATGAATATTAATATAATTAGCATGAATAGTTTGAATGTAAATTAAGGAATTATATTTTATTTGTGAGTGTGATTTGATATGCATTATTTGAGAACACGTCAAAAAGTCAAAATCTTTAATAGTAAAACAACACACAACGATCAATGCAGCCACTGTGGCGATAATAACATTTTAATTAATAAAGAAGCGTTTGAATAAAATGAAACGCTTTGTTTCGTAACTGATGTTATGTTTCAGCACGAGCGCCGCCTGCCGGAGAAACTTGTACCTTTGTGATGTTTGTTTATAAAGAATCTTGACATTTATTCTAATGGTAAAAATATTTTAAAGGTAAAGGATGTTTTTATTTTAATTATTATGTTGCTTATTAATGCATGAATTTTCGACAACTTGATGAATTATTTTATTGTGTACAGTTATCGTTTATTATCATTGACAGCATAACTGTGTCATATATTTTCTCATCACGCGTGTATGTGTATTGAGGCTATATTGTATGTAAAATAAATATGGCAATAAAGTTAAGTGAAAGATCAGCCGTGTGGCAGTTTTCAGCCGAACTGTCGCTGTAATGTTTTTCAGGCTCGCGACTTCTGTGCATGCATGCGGAAGTGGAAGATTGCTTCCCCTCGCGCTTCCGGGTTCCGCCTCGCGCACATCCTAACCGTCTGATCACTCGCACCCCGGAGCTCACCGGCGCTTTAACCCGCTCGAGATGGCCGCACGGTTACCGGCATGCGTTGTGGATTGTGGCACCGGGTGAGTATTTGTCCAGTATCTCATTTAACTTTCGCTCGTTGATCAAAAGGGACGCAAAACGCTCCGCGCTCGCGCGCACACACACACCTACCTATCCACATACCCCCATGTTTATCTAGTTTTATTTCTGATTCTTTTTGTTTGTCGTTTTTTTTGGATTTTCTGTTGAGTAATTGTTGTAAAATCATGTAATTGTCAGTCAGTTTGATGTGATTGTTTGGTGATGGGTGGAGCAACACATCTGCAGTCGATCGAGCGGCTTTTTACTGAGATCTGCGCTTTAAGCGATGAGCACCAACGGGCGTCATTCTACAACGGTGTTACAGCGACTGTTGCTTTTAATTGAAGGAATAATAGAAAGCAAATAAAGTTTGAAGAACAGTGAAATGACTGATGCCGTTTTTGCGCCTCGCGCATGCGCTAATTTGCTTCCTGCTCCTGCACTTCCGTATTTTTTTTGCGGCCTTATATGGGCAAACGTAGAAAAACATGATTTTTAAAATTGTTTTCTAGAAATAAAAATGTTGGTGATGGGCAGTTTTAAAACATAAATCCCAACCGTCATAACATATAATGCTGGGTATTTGCACTTTAATGTTTACACTTGAATGTATTTTTTAGTGTCATATGTAAAAGTGCATTCATAATAAGACTGACATATGCAGTGATTTAAGATCTCAAGATCTGCTCACACTTGTGTGAAGTGAGTTACATTTCTCAATGCAAGTTTAGGAAGGGATTCTTTTGGATTTGTTTGTTCAGCAGGAAGTTACACACATGCATTGCTGCACACATATGGAGAAGTAGAGTGTCCATCTTTCTCAGTACACACACACACACACACACACACACACAGAGCTGAACACGTCTTTCATAAAAGACAAATCGAACTTCTCAGCAGCTTGTTCGGTAATTCTCAGTGTGTAGTGCACATGTAGAAAAACAAATAAATGTAGAATGTTTGTGTTGCAGGTACACTAAATTGGGATATGCAGGAAACACAGAACCACAGTTCATCATTCCATCATGTAAGTGTTTGTGTGAGAGTGGGTGTGTAATAATGCTTCTCTTCTGGTTACTAGCAGATAATGAGGGTTCAGATTATTATTATTAATAATAACACACACCTTCAAACATACAGCTGCAGCGGTGTCGTGGCTAACTAAAAGTTGCTGGTTTAAGGGGAGACACTGCAGGTGAATAGGATTTTATTTTTAATGTAAACATTAACTTGAAATTTTACCAATAAATTAAACACAAAATTTTGCATTGCAAGTTTTCTGACAAAACATGTTTTGATATGCAAATGAGCTGATATCTCATTAAATATGTGCATATTTACATATATTTAAAAAGCAAAAATCTAGACACTGAAAACAGTTACACTTGTAATCTTTGTTTCATTTTAACAACATATCAGTGTTAGACATTTTTACGGAACAGATTTCAGATATATCTTTTTTTATTTAAAAATTTCAAAATACTTTTGAACACCTAAATAAAATGAAATTATTATTACCATATTTTTACCCAAATATGGTATCTAAATCAGCTAAAAAAAAACATTGTGTTCATTAATCCTTCTGTAATAACCTTCAGAATATAACTAAGAATGAATATGGAAAGTATGGCTTAGGTAAGTACTACACAAGTTGACATTTTTGGTTCTGAATGTTGAAAAAAACTCATTTTGAGAAAACGGCTGCTAAAGTTACGCAATTAGATGGGGACAAATAGAGGATAGGAGTAACAAAACACCTAATATTAACATTTGATTGTGATCTTTGTCGTTTTTATAGTATCACTGTAGAAGCAAAATATACCAAAATATGAAAACCGACCAGTATGCAAAAAAAAAGTATGCACTTTTTTGCCTGCCATGTCTCCCCTTAAGGTGAAGCTTTTATCCAAGGTAAATTCACAGGTATTTAAGATGTATTTAGGCATGGGCCGGTATTCGATTCTGACGGTATGATAACCTTAAGCCAAAATATGACAGTATGACGGTATAGCAATTACAGCTTTAGAATGTGTTCTTTAAAATGTCTGTGTAAAAAAACAGCTTTTTGTCCATTGAACACAGTATTTAAGCAACACAAAGTATTTGGAACAGTAGTAAACATGTACAGTAGGTCAGGTTAAATCCGAGCTTCACAAACGCTTTGGAAGCATGACACCCCTTTCTAGTCATTTTTTTTACATGCATTTCTAGTAATTAAACTTGCATGCATACACATATAAATAAATTAAATGCAGATGAGCAAACAACAAATTAAACATAAACAATAAATAGCACAGAACCTGGTGGATTCCTGCACTTTCCGTCTTTGATGAGACATAAAAACAGCTCATACCTTTGGAACGGTATTACAGATTTTTTTTGTGGTTTTCAAACTGTGGTATACCTTGAAACTGGTATTCGGCCCATGTCTAGATGTATTTTATATTTCTCAACCTGCTGCCTTTGAATTGCTTTTTAGTGTTTTAAATCTTTGTTCAGTGCTCATGAACTGTATTAGTCATCTAAATGATTGGTGAAAATGTTTGAGAACTTTAAACCGTCCAGACACAGCAATTTTTTTTGCTGCTCGTATCTCAGTACTCATGTAAAAGATGGGTCTGTGTTTGATTTTTATGTTTTTGTTTGAGTAAAACCATGTCATCTCACCGCTCGTCTCATCCTTTTCATCAGGCATAGCCATTAAAGAGTCAGCAAAGGTGGGCGATCAAGCCCAGAGGAGGATGATGAAGGGTGTGGATGACCTCGACTTCTTCATCGGAGATGAGGCCATCGATAAACCCACTTATGCCACCAAAGTGAGTGAAGCGTCTTTAAATGTAGATTCATGTTTACTGCAACAAATATAACACATGTTGCTCAGAGTCAAAATGTAAAGTTTATGTTTTCAGAACAACATTTACACAACATTGTGAATTTGTTTAAAGATCTGTAAAAGAAAAGAAAAAGTGAAAGTATGCAGTGGCACTGTGAATGATTCCATATGACTTGTGTGTTATATTTGAGCAGTGTGTCTCTCTTACCACAATGTCTGTTTGTTTATTTCTTCAGTGGCCAATACGACATGGAATTGTTGAGGACTGGGATCTGATGGAGAGATTTATGGAGCAGGTGATCTTTAAGTACTTGAGGGCCGAACCTGAAGATCATTACTTCTTGCTGGTGAGTGAAAACTGCCCTCAATACAACCCTCATGATCGTGTACTTTTATAGGAAGTAATCCACATGTTTATTTTGGTCTTTGCTAAAATATGATTAAGTCACACACACACACACACAAATTGTGTTGTGTGCTGAATGTCATATTCTGTAAATAAGATCACTTTATTTCCCTTCTACAGACTGAACCACCGTTAAACACACCAGAGAACCGTGAATACACAGCCGAGATCATGTTTGAGTCTTTTAATGTGCCGGGCCTGTACATTGCTGTGCAGGTACACACAAACACACACAAAATGTCATTCCATTATTATTTCATTATTATAGTATAATGCAATGTAAGTTGCTTTGGATAAAAGCATCTGCCAAATGCATACATGTATATCTAATATACATAATGATTTTTATACTGTACAAACTGTATATTGTATCCTGTAGCCCTCAATCTATGGTGATGTGTGTTTGTCAGGCTGTTTTGGCGTTGGCCGCATCGTGGACATCCCGTCAAGTGGGAGAGAGAACGCTCACTGGAACCGTCATTGACAGCGGAGATGGAGTTACACACGTCATTCCAGTGGTGAGTTTGATACACGCGCGCGCGCACACACACGTTGTAACACCAAGATGAAGAGATGAAGGACCACCTATTCACCTGTCAATCATCCACAGTGCTGAAATAATGAGTTTTCAGTGAGCTGGTTATTTTAGCAGATGATATCAGGCCCGCCAAGGTAATGTTGAAGTGAAGTGAATGTGATCTATTTGTCAGATATGGTGACCCATACCCGTAATGTGACCTCTGCATTTAACCCAACCAGTGAATAGTGAACACACATACACCGGGGCAGTGGGCAGCTAACACTGCAGCACCCGGGGAGCAAACAGGGGTAACGTGCCTTGATCAAGGGCACCTCAGTTGTTACCTGCCGGTACTGAGAATCGAACCAACAACCTTCTGGTTAGGGCTGTGACGATAAATAGTGTAATTCTTTATACTCAGTTTTTTAAATGAATTACGGTTAAATGCCGCCACGTCTGAGGGCGCTCTTGCGCAGAAACTCAAACTATGGGCCACCGAAGAAGACACGCAGTTTCAGGAAATGTCAATGGGCATATTTTATGGCTGGTCTTCAAACCTTTTCAGGTATTTTCATGATAATAAAGTATATCTATAATAATGATGTTTGACGAGTGTTTAGATGCTGTGTTCAAATGCACAATCTCGTAGTGATTTTATATTGAGCAGTACTTCCTACTGATCAAAGAGCCGTAGTTCACGGAAGAGCTGTACATAAAACACTGTTGCGATATCAGAAGCATCCGATACATGTAGAATTAATGTGTAACGCAATATATATCGCCCAGCCCTGCTTCTGGTTACGAGTCTGACTCTTTAACCATTAGGCCACAACTGCCCCCTAATGTTGTGAAATGTTGTGATGGCATGGATGTTTATGTAGATTCAGTGAAATCTGATGTTTTGATTGGTTGACAGGCGGAAGGTTACGTGATTGGCAGCTGTATTAAACACATTCCCATTGCGGGTCGGGACATCACGTATTTCACACAGCAGTTATTGAGGGAGCGAGAGGTGGGCATCCCACCGGAACAATCGCTGGAGACGGCTAAAGCTGTTAAGGTGAGTGTTTGTTGCTTTGGATAAAAAAGAAACGTCTGCCAATGTCAAATGTGTGTGCGTGTTTTAGGAGCGTTTCAGTTACGTGTGTCCTGATCTGGTGAAAGAGTTTAATAAATACGACACAGACGGATCTAAATGGATCAAACAGTACACTGGGATCAATGCTATCAGCAAGAAAGAGTTCACCATTGACGTGGGATACGAGCGATTCCTGGGACCAGAAATCTTCTTCCATCCTGAGGTCTGTACACACACACACACACACACACACGTTTACTTCGCTTTGATGTAAATACCAGAGATATCTGTGTCTCTTGCATTAAACATTAGTAAAAGTATTAATTAAAAGTATTTATTTATTTATTTTCCAAACAGTATTGATGCAACATGTTCTGTTTTTTGTTTCAGTTTGCTAATCCTGACTTCACTCAGCCCATCTCAGAAGTGGTCGATGAAGTCATTCAGAACTGTCCAATTGATGTTCGCCGTCCGCTTTATAAGGTCAGACACCTACTGCTGCTACACACACACACACCGGATGATATTCAAAACATCATGTACAGCCAGAATAAACCATGACAGTGGAGGAGCCGGCCAGCTGTACATTTTCCATCTAAATACACGGCTGCTTACCTCATGAGTAAATTACTGGACATGAAATGTTGATTCTAAATATTTGATTAGCTCAGTCATAACGCATGCCATGAAGAAAAACCCATATCATATCAGCTTAAAGCAGTGGTTCTCAACTCTGGCCCGTAAGATCCAATTATTGGTTTTGAGCATCTGTTATCGGGGAATAACTGACCTTGGAATGTCATGACTAGCCGGTCAGAATCAAGTATTTGTGTAATATTTTAGCAGCTTTTTTCTCTTTCAGAACATCGTTCTGTCGGGCGGTTCCACCATGTTCCGTGACTTTGGTCGTCGTTTGCAGAGAGATTTGAAGAGAACAGTTGATGCTCGTCTGAAACTCAGCGAGGAGCTCAGCGGAGGAAAACTCAAGGTCACATTTTCAGAAGAACATCAGTGCCAGTGTGATGATGATAAAGAACACAGCTGAATGTTTGCTTTCTTTCTCTCACAGCCTAAACCAATCGACGTTCAGGTCGTCACTCATCACATGCAGAGATACGCTGTGTGGTTCGGAGGATCCATGCTGGCATCCACTGTGAGTCACACCTCTACATATCCATCCATCCTCAAAAAAAAAAAAAAAACCTTTCTACCTCTCTTTTCTGATGTTCTCTTTCTACTTGCTTATACTTTCTTGATGTTGTATTTGAAACATTGTATTACTAGCACTTCTCGTGAATATTGCTTACTTGGTCAAATCGCTTGCTGTTTTCCTCAATTGTAAGTTGCTTTGGATAAAAGCGTCTGCCAAATGAAAAAAATGTAATGTCAATGTCCTCTCCCATCCCCGTCTGATTCTTATTCTTTTAGTTTGTAGTTTGCAGCACTCTCTCTCACCTGCAATGCTCGTGCAATCTACATGTGAAAAAATAAATGCGCCTATTTTTGTCAGATCGCTTTGTAAAGCTGTTAATAGTTTTAAAAAAAGTGTAACTTTAGGCATGCGGAGGCAATGATGCTCGACACGTGCACGCTTTGACGTGACTCACCGCTAGCTCCCGTTTTGGGAGACGCGTGTAGAGTCACCAGAGACCCGCAGTGCGAAGACAAGCACATGGATAAATTAACCTAAACACACTTAAAGTGCGCATCTAATTGATCATACAGTACAGACCCCATGAACACCAGTTAAACTCTCATTGTTTGTGCATATATTCATACTTAATTGTTATACATATTGTGTGTTTTTGTACTACATATGATATAGCCAGAAGATAAATATAAATAAATAATATCTGATTATCAGAACTTAATCTAATATCTTTAGTTCATTTTCATAACTTGCCTACATTTGAACTATGGTGAGCATTTAAAGCTGCTGGGTGTAGTTTTTAGCGGCATCTAGCGATGAGGTTGCGAATTGCAACCAGACGTTCACTCCACCTCTCCCCCAAGCACTACGGAGTGCGTGAGAGGATTAAGATGTCGTCACGTTTTCGCTTCTTTCCCAAAAGAGATAACGTATTTACGAAACGCGCTCTGTAGAGAAGTTTGTCTGTTTAGGGATACAGTAGTCACAACATGGAGAATTCTATGTAAGGGTGAGCCCGCGGTGTATGTAGATAAAAATAGCTCATTCTAAGGTAAGAAAAACATAACACTTCATTATGTAAGATCTTTATACACCTCTGAACACATAGTTATGGATATTATATTGCATTTCTGTTAATAGAGCCTCCAAAAAACTACACACTGGACTTTAAAATAAATTGTAAAAAAATTAATTTAATTAAATTAAATCTAAGAGAAATGAGGTAAAAGATATATAATTAAAATGGGAGCTTGTTAACGTAATATATTGTTACGTAAAATAAAATAAAATGACTTTTAAATTCGATTTTTGGTCATTCTGCCCACCCCTAGCATTTTGTCACAAAAACCTTTATTGACCTGTGTGGACTGCGGGGGAACATAGAGCAACATACAGGAACCTTTTAGGGTCTTTTTTGAGTTAGTTATTTTTTTACAGAGATAATTTAAAGAGTTTAGTATCAATTTCAGTTCATTTTATGAATTTAGGCTTTAAAAACTTATAAAAGCAACAACATTACTGACTCACACCTAACTCTCTCTCTCTCTCTCCTCTCTCTCTCTCAGCCGGAGTTCTACCAAGTGTGTCACACCAAGAAGGATTACGAGGAGATCGGGCCCAGCATCTGCCGCCACAATCCTGTGTTTGGCGTCATGTCTTAAACACTTTAACACACACACACACACACACAGGGAATGGTCGGGTGCAGATGCAGCAATGAAAAAGTGAAGTTTCTTACATTTTTGTTGATTTTATCCCAATGTAAACAAAGCAAACCATTTCAGTCCGGTGTGATAAAATATAACTGATCATAATGCGATTGATGATGAAAACCGGACTGGATTAAATATTATTGTGCTGTAAAAGAAATCACATGTTGAACTGTGTGTTTGGATGAATCCTGTCTCTCTTTTAATGTTTCATGGAAGAAACAAATGCCTTCCTAATCAAAGCAAGGTTGCTTCTTTCGCTACTTTGATACTTTCCAGTCCTTCAACATTTGTAACTAAAAGAAAAGTTAAAAAAAAATCCCATATTCTTGATTTTCTTTTCTTTGCTCATGGTGTTTTAGATGCTCACCTGCTTTTACCTTTATTGAGAAAGATTAAGATGTTGATGATGAGCTAAAGTGGAATAATGGCAGTATTAACACAAGCTTGTTTCCATAAACTAAAGGCAGGCGGGCTGAAAATAATAAAAATATGTAAAGGCAAGAACATTCCGATTAAAGCTCGTCCTTTCTAATGAATGCAGTCTGGTGTGAGTTTATGTTTTATAAAACATCAAAAAGATGAGATTTTATAAGTAAATGAATAAACAGTTAAAGGTAAATCTGATGTTGAATGTTCTGCTGAACTTTAGTGCAGATTCTGAACACAGTTCCTGTGAGAACAGTAAATCAGCAGACTGTCAAATTTATTTGATAAAGATTTTGCTGTTCTATTCTGAAAGATGTGAATCAGAAAATCAAAAGTAAAAATCTGAGAAATTGATGCAGCTAAACGCATCTCTTAGCATGATGTGTGAAAGATCAATCGAGTTCAAAGTTGACGTTTTCGCTCACCACGATGTAACAGTGCGGCTATAAATTCACTTAATCATGTTTTAACAGTCAGTCTGACTTTAATGTTTGAGATGTTCGGGTTTATTGGTGTACAGTATGCAGTTGTTGTTTTTTTATTATTGTGCCCAGTCTGCTGGGGCCTGTTTCAGAAAGGAGGTTTAGTTCAAACTCAAGAGTATGTTAACCCTGAAATGAGGGAAACTCTGGGTTTTCCGTTTCAGAACGTGAGGTATGTCAAACCCGAGAAAGCTGTGTAAGTCAAGCTTGTTTCTAAAAGAGAGGTAACTTATACTCCGAGTCAGTGACCATAGTAACTTAATCTGGTCAGGAGCAGGTTTTCTTCAGTAAACCCAGAGTTTCTTTCCATCTCTTTTTAAAGCACACATTCTGTTTCTTATTCATGAATTAAATACATTCATTCGTTGCACACATTTGTAATCGCACAGAGATCATCTGATCGAGTGACTAAAATGTCATGTGTGCTTTTATGGAAGATTCTGTACATGAAGAGGCTGCATTCATTCATAAGGAGCTACACGAGTGGATTTACAAATGGTTTTCAATGAAGGACGAAAAATGAATAAGTGTATAAATAAAGAAATTAATAAACACACGCATGAATGCAGAAATGATAAGATAAAAAAGTAGTAAACAAAAAATATATTAGTGCAGCCAGTTCTAACCAAACCTGCCTTAAGTGAGATTCATCCAGCGATCAGCCCGACTACAGCACAACTACAGTCTGATACTCAACAACTATACTACATTATAACATTATAGATGTAAAATAAATGGAAATAAATATTTATTACTATATGTTCAATGAATTTGTTTATTGGCAAATGTATCTATTTATACTTAAGTCATTTTTCATCCTGCGTAGTATTCTATATAACATCTGGGATGTGAAGCACATTAGTAAATCCGCTGTACATACGTTTTTCTTGCTCTCAAGCGCAGCCATCTTGCTTTTTTTGTGCCGTTGTCATGGTGAATCATAATATCGGCGCTCCATTGATCGTGGCTTTTCATAGTCGCTTAACTCAAGGTAAGCTTACTCAGAGTTGAAAGAACTAACTCAAATCAGCTGTTCTGAAACCAAAAACTCAAAGTTTCTCATCTCAAAGTAAATCAACTCAGAGTTCAAGTTTTAACTTAGAGTTGGTTGAACCTCCTTATTGAAACGGACTCCTGGTGTGTTTGTGTGTTTATTTTTAGTTGGGATGTCAATGATAGAGTTAAAAATCTCTCTCACAGTTTTGTTTGTGTTTATGTTTCTGTGTTACTGATAGCCTACATTTTTTATGTAGGCACAAAAAAAGCAAGATGGCTGCGCTTGAGAGCAAGAAAAACGTATAAAAAATGTAGGCTATCAGTAAATGTAGGCTATCAGTAAATGTAGGCTATCAGCACACCTTTGAAGTGTGTGTGTGTGTGTGTGCGTGCGCGTGCGCGCGCGCGCGTGCGTGTGTGTTCCTGGTAAACCCTACGGTATGGGGAAAAAATGTCCCCACAAAGAAGGAAATATCCAAAATCGTTGTTCTTGTGGTGACATTTGTTTTGAGGAACCATGAGGAAACAAGTCTATAAATCATACAGAATGATGTTTTTTGAAAATCTAGAAGAGCAGAAAGTTTTATGTGATTCTTAGGTTCAGGGGATAGAATATACAGTTTGTACAGTATAAAAACCATAACGTCTATGGAATGTCCCCATAAAACATGGAAACCCAACATATGTGTGTGCGCGCGTGTGTGTGTGTGTGCGTGTGTGAGAGAGAGAGAGAGAGAGAGAGCGCGCGCGCGGAGGTAGGCGCTGCTGAATTAATTCGTGTTTCATTTCTTTTTTACTACAGTCATTATAATCCTTGATCTTCTCTCAAATACACATTTGCGTGATTGATATTCGTCACTTCTGCTCGATGAATCAAACGGCCAGCGTCTCTCATCAGGTGAAATGTCAGTCAACATCATCCAAGAGCATTACAGTAAGTGAAACTAAACTAATCGATCAAACAGATGATCAGATATGAACATTACTTGAAGTTGTTTATGAAATGTTTTTCTTTTTGGCATGGAGAGTATTTGTAAATGCGGATGAAATCACAAGTGTGTAAAACAGCAGTTGCTTTTTATATCAGACTATATTCTGCATGCATAGAATAGCGTTATATAAAGCGAATGGATAACATGATTCAGAAAAGGCAAGTTTTATGTAAACATGAACCTGTATGTAAATCACACATGAACTGCTAAATGTGTAGATAAACTATCTCTCTCTTGCCCACGTGTTGTTTAACATCATTTGTCTGTGTAGCTCATTCGTTGTTTAATATTAAACGTGTGTTTGTAGTTTCACCTGTAAGATTAATGTCCCTCTAAATGTCCCTGCATGTAAGTGAAGCTACTGTGGGGGGGAAATGTATGTTGAATATTTTATGTCACAATAGTTGTTCTCTGTGCAAGAGCAGAATTCATCATTCATAACACTTAAGGGCTGTTTTGTCATTATAAATGATGTTTTAATGTCAAATCTTTAGATACATGTGAGGTCTTCAACATGTCATGATGAACCTGTGCAGTGTGTGTCTGTGTGTTGTAGGCATCTTTAGTTCTGTGGTTTCATTTACTTTCATGTTTTTGACACACACACACACACACACACACACACACACACACACACACACACACACACACACACACACACACACACACACACACACACACCCGTTTGTGTCTTGACCACTTCTGAAGAGTCTGAAGTCTAGGACAGATATAGGATGAAAGATGAGATTAGAGGAATTAAAATCACAAAAGAAACATGGGGCCGGATTAAAGATTGTTCTTTACAGATTAAAAGTAGAACTAGTACAGAACTGATATAAGAGGGATTTGCTTGGGGTCTTTACAAATGAAATGCAACATTTGCTTGCAACATTCTTTTCATTATATTACTATATTTTTTTGCTATCACCACAAAATCACAGGATGTAGGCTACTTCTCAAATGAATTATTACTGGGTGTAATATTGTAAATATAGTGAGACAAATGTTTGTTGTAATTTCTATCAAATCATTAAATGTCCTCATACCATTAAAAGATAGTCTCTGGTTAGGATTGTTGCTTGTACGTGATGAATCTTGGTGGGCGGTTGTTCTGTAACACGCTGCACAACACACGCACACACACACACACCCACACAACACATGCAAACATGAACCAGTTTACACCAGCGGCGTTTACATTATTACAAAATTTAAATGTGTTTAGGGCTGCACAATTAATCGAAAAACTAATCGGGATTACAATTACAGGTGAAACAATTACATAATCTCCAAAAGCCTCAATTACAGCTGTCCATTTACACTCATTTCTGTGCGTTTCGCCATTGTGTTAGGGCACAGAATACAGTAGAGAATCAGAGACTTTAAAGTTAATACATTAACGTGTCCTTTAGCCATTAGTTTTGGATTTTTTACTAACAATATAACTCCCATAATAATTTTTTCTTTACATTATATTATTTAGTTTTGGATGTTTATAGAAAGAATATGGCATGCAGCTGCTTCACTAAAAGTTATACACCTTTTAAAAACTTTAATGTAAAAGCTATTAACAATAATAATTGCAATTACAATATTGAGGTGAATAATCAACAATAATTTTTTTTGTCATAATCGTACAGCCTTAAATGCATTAAAACAAAATGACATAAATGTTGCATATATGCAGCTTACATTACTTAATAATGTAACAAGCACATGTTGTGTTTTTTATTTTTTATTATAAACATTAGGTTGGAGCTGTAACCCAGTGGTTAGTGCTCTGCGCGCACGCTCACGAACACGGACGTGTGTGTGTGTGTGTGTGTGTGTGTGTGTGTGTGTGTGTAAACATTAGTGGTCTTTTTTCTTGAACTAATAACCATAGGCCTGGTTTCACAAACTAAAACACATGTTCAAGCTGGCTTAACTGAAAACAACTTGCTGACATATCAGAAAGCATTGCTTTTGTTTTGACATTAATGTTTTATTTTTCTAAGACACGTTTGTAAAAGCAACTTAAATGTGCTCATTTTACTACAGCCTACCGCTGGCTTGAGTTTATTGGTATACAGTACAAGTCGCAGACGCCGAGCCAAGCGGCTGAGAACCACTGCGCTCCTGACCGACAGCCTCAGGTTTATTGTCTCCTTTAGCTATGAAGTTAAATGACATATTATTCCTTCTGGGAACTACAGTACATTCATTAAGCAAACAATAGTAAGTCAACACTGAGTGCTACAATAACTATAAACCAACAGTACAGAGGAAAAGGACAAAACTTCATACATCATACTGCCAGCTGTTGTGCATAAAGGGAGAATGATAGAAATGACACAATACTTATGACTTATGCGTGTGTGTGCACGTGTGTGCGTGTGCTTACACTACCAGTTTCAACACCCATGGCTAAATGTATGGGTGTCATTATGATTATAAGGAGACAAAATGTACTGAAGGATTACACTGCGGTACACAGTTGCAGCAAAGTCAGTCTGTATATTAATAGGTTGCTTGTTTTGTTACGTTAATGATCACAGTACTAAAAACACACACATACTAGTGTAAAATTGGTCTGGATACACTACAAATGAATAGATGTGAACCTGTACTGCAGTCCAGACTAGATTTACTGTACTGTGCTGTTATAACCACTAGAGAGCGTCTGTTTCCAATCACAAGGCCATGCATGAAATGAGTTGTCAAGAATTCAACATGGCAGCCTGCATGAGCTGTGTGATGTTACCTGTGTGGTGTATCCTTAAAGGGAAGACGATGGCCAGACGATATCTGCAACAAGAAACATACTATTCTTACTTTAATAATCTTTTTCAGATTCACTTTTGTAATCTCTTGCTCAGTTATTTTTTCTCCAATTATATACAGTACTACTGTGCAAAAGTTTTAGGCACGTTCGTTTTTTTCTTCAGTTAAATGGTTTTAAGCTAGTTATTTACATTATTCGATGTAGTGTGTTTATAGGAAATATCAGTTTACATTTTTTACATGCCTTTGCATTATTTTTATTAATACAGTAAGATATTTGTATGCATAAAGAGTCATAAAGAGAAAACTGAGACAAACTAAATCTAGAAGAACTGTGGCAATTTCTCCAAGATGCTTAAAGTCACCTACCTGCAAAGCTGCAGTACTGTAAAAGTTTTAGGCAATTCTGTTAAATTCTATTCATAAATAGATTTTCTTTATCAATTCATTTCTATGAACTAAATTAAATCAACATTTGGTGTGACTATCCTTTGCATTTAAAGCAACTTTTGTCCTCGATGCACCAGTTTTTCAGGTATAGGCATGTAGGTGTCTTCTGGCGTCTTGAAGACATTTTGGATTTAGTTTGTCTCAGTTTTCTTCTCTTTCTTCATGTAATAATAGACAGACTTGATGATTATGATGACATCAGATCTCTGTGTGTAACAACGTCTGTTGTCAGACTCCTCGTGCACACAAAAACCTCACTGGATTATTACAAATAATGACATAATAAATGTTTGGAAATGTAAACTGGCACAGGAAAATATTATCTTAACTTAACTTGCTTAAAACTTCTTTTTGGGGGTAAAAATACTAGCGTGCCTAAGACTTTTGCACAGTACTGTACATCATTGGAGTTTAGGGTTAGGGTTACTGTCGCCTTTGGAATGCCAGGAGCTTGCTGACATCAGGTTTAGGGCTTTATACTTCACCAATATTGCTTTAAATATAAAAGAATCACAAAAATCTTATAGACACCTATACAATTTGTATGCATAGTTTACCCGTCCCTAACCTTAAAGGTTATTCCACCTAACCTTTTAGTTCTGTAATCTTACACCAAAAAGAAAAATGGTATTAGATTAGATTCAACTTTATTGTCATTACACATGTACAAGTACAAGGCAACAAAATGCAGTTTAGGTCTAACCAGAAGTGCAATAGCAGCAAGTGCAGGATATACAGCGGTTGCATAAGTTACATAAATAAATATTACAGAAGTAATTTACAGATGGATATGTACTATGAACATAATATACAGATGGCTATTACTATAAACAGAGATTTACAGATGGATATGTACTATGATCATAATATACAGATGGCTATTACTATAAACAGAGATTTACAGATGGATATGTACTATGATCATAATATATCTGATGGCTATTACTATAAACAGAGATTTACAGATGGATATGTACTATGATCATAATATACAGACGTCTATTACTATAGACAGAGATTTACAGATGGATATGTACTATGAACATAATATACAAATGTCTATTACTATAGACAGAGATTTACAGATGGATATATACTATGATCATAATATACAGATGGCTATTACTATAAACAGAGATTTACAGATGGATATGTCCTATGAACATAATATACAGATGGCTATTACTATAAGTATAGTCAGCTTAATTGTCAATTCTGCCACATGTACCGTACATACAAATGGAGGATGAAATTGCGTTACTCTCAGACCCCAGGTGCATACAGATAACATAGAATAAACATATATCAAAAAATATATCAAATTACAGATAAATACAAAATCTATATATATACACTGTAAAAAATGTTCCGTAGTTTTTACGGAAAAATACCGGCAGCTGTGGTTGCCAGTAAAATTCCGTCAAAAATACGGGAAAAGAACGTAAACAGTGATGAAGTTCAAGAACTTCAAGCTATGATTGAATTAATTTCATTTGAGTCTTTTATATTGAGAGCATTTCTTTACATACAATTAAAACATTCACCTAATGCTTAAAAGTGAAAAAATTACATTTCCTTCACATATTTCCGTTTATTTCTTTATAATAATTGACAGTCACTTTTAAACAAAACAACATGCAGCATGACATCAGAAACTTCTCACCTGACTTTGACTTAAACACAGACTCCACTCTTCAGCATAGCGGTGACTAAAAAACCATTTAACGGTCAGAAAAGAAAAATTCCGTAGTTTTTACAGAAAAATACCGGCAGCTGTGGTTGCCAGTAAACTACCGTAAAAATACGGGAACATCCTGTTTTTATTCATCCAATCAATTCACAGAGGAAAACATGAGCCACACCCACTATTCTTCCTCATTAAATATTCAATTTAACTTTGAAATACGTCAGAATAATAAAGACGATCATAACTTCTGCTTCACAGAGACTGAAGCATAACATCAATGAATGTTGTTTAAAGTCACCGTTATTGTGATCAGTGTTTACTTTAGTTGGGCTTTTCACCCGCGATTTGTTAAACAAGTTTTGTTTTGATTGCTATGCTATGATGTGTTTTATAAAACATAATTGTCATAGTAAATAGAAACAAAAGAAAATGTAAACAGGAGCTTTAGTCTGGTTTTCATTATTGTAACTACTCAATGAAGCAATTTTTTTTATGTTTTGAAGTTTTTTAATAACAGGGTGAATGAGCTTAAATTTGAGAAAAAGCAACCATCATTTGAAAAAAGTTTTTGAGCAGTTTGGAAAAATGTGCATTTGATTTTAAACACAGACATCAAGAATCAGTGTATGAATCTCAACAGTGGTGACCATCAAATGAAAAGCTTCATGCCGCAATGCATCCTGGGAGACATGAATGAGTTTTTCTACTTTGATGGTACCCAGAATGCCTTGCGTTTATCATATTTGGTCGTTTTTGTGGTCACCATTGTTGAGATGAATAGGTTTATTATTGATATTTGCTAGTCCAGTTAGTTCTGTAAATAATGTGTTGTAAAGTCCCTCAAAATATCTTTCTGTCAGTCTCATTCATAACATCAGTGAGCATAATAAAATAATTTTAAAACAGCGAATAAACCAGTAGATGACAACTCTTATAACAAATAACATGATGACAATTTCTCTTAGCTTTCTCTACCATAACAGATGTGATTTAATCACACAGTTACAGCAGCTTAAGAAAATCTAACACAACAAAGCAAAGAGTCAAGAGTCCTACTAAAGCAAACACTGAACACCATAATGGTGACTCAACAAAACCATCAACATCTTCACTTGTGTTCATTCTCAATAAGAACTTTTGTAGATGAACCACAGAAATAAAGTCACAGTGATGTAATAAGTGAATGTGTTAATAGTGTTTGTGGAGTTGTTTAATGGTGAGGTTTTAGAGAAAAAACTGATTGTTAAAAACTCTTTCACAACGTGTTTTTTCCAGAAAAAACGACAGAATTTCACTGACAGCTTTTGCAACTTGCGATGTGTTTTTTTCCGTAAAAACTTTTATACGGAAGTCTTCTGACAACAGTTTTTCTCAGTGAAAACTACAGAATGTTCCTGTTAATTTCACGGACATTTTTTACAGTGTACACAATACAACTTACAAGCAAGGGATATGTAACTGAGATAAATGTGCAACCAGTGAAATAAGCAGCAGTGCAGATGAAATAAACAACAGTGCAGATGAAATAAACAACAGTGCAGATTAAACAAACAGCAGTGCAGATGAAATAATCAACAGTGCAGATGAAATAATCAACAGTGCAGATGAAATAATCAACAGTGCAGATGAAATAAACAGCAGTGCAGATGAAATACACAACAGTGCAGATGAAATAATCAACAGTGCAGATGAAATAATCAACAGTGCAGATGAAATAATCAACAGTGCAGATGAAATAAACAGCAGTGCAGATGAAATACACAACAGTGCAGATGAAATAATCAACAGTGCAGATGAAATAATCAACAGTGCAGATGAAATAAACAACAGTGCAGATTAAACAAACAGCAGTGCAGATGAAATAATCAACAGTGCAGATGAAATAATCAACAGTGCAGATGAAATAATCAACAGTGCAGATGAAATAAACAGCAGTGCAGATGAAATACACAACAGTGCAGATGAAATAATCAACAGTGCAGATGAAATAATCAACAGTGCAGATGAAATAATCAACAGTGCAGATGAAATAAACAGCAGTGCAGATGAAATACACAACAGTGCAGATGAAATAATCAACAGTGCAGATGAAATAAACAGCAGTGCAGATGAAATACACAACAGTGCAGATGAAATAATCAACAGTGCAGATGAAATAATCAACAGTGCAGATGAAATAATCAACAGTGCAGATGAAATAATCAACAGTGCAGATGAAATAATCAACAGTGCAGATGAAATAATCAACAGTGCAGATGAAATAAACAACAGTGCAGATGAAATACACAACAGTGCAGATGAAATACACAACAGTGCAGATGAAATACACAACAGTGCAGATGAAATACACAACAGTGCAGATGAAATACACAACAGTGCAGATGAAATAAACAACAGTGCAGATGAAATAATCAACAGTGCAGATGAAATAATCAACAGTGCAGATGAAATACACAACAGTGCAGATGAAATACACAACAGTGCAGATGAAATACACAACAGTGCAGATGAAATACACAACAGTGCAGATGAAATACACAACAGTGCAGATGAAATAAACAACAGTGCAGATGAAATACACAACAGTGCAGATGAAATAATCAACAGTGCAGATGAAATAAACAACAGTGCAGATGAAATAATCAACAGTGCAGATGAAATAATCAACAGTGCAGATGAAATAATCAACAGTGCAGATGAAATAAACAACAGTGCAGATGAAATAAACAACAGTGCAGATGAAATAAACAACAGTGCAGATGAAATACACAACAGTGCAGATGAAATACACAACAGTGCAGATGAAATACACAACAGTGCAGATGAAATACACAACAGTGCAGATGAAATACACAACAGTGCAGATGAAATAATCAACAGTGCAGATGAAATACACAACAGTGCAGATTAAATACACAACAGTGCAGATGAAATACACAACAGTGCAGATGAAATAAACAACAGTGCAGATGAAATAATCAACAGTGCAGATGAAATAATCAACAGTGCAGATGAAATAATCAACAGTGCAGATGAAATACACAACAGTGCAGATGAAATCACAACAGTGTAGATGAAATGTCTTGGTTGGTAGATCTACATGATGCTTTGTTGGCAGAATCGTATGTCTGTTAAGTCTATTGAGAAGCCTTCATGTGTGACTGTGCAACAGCACGTTTGTTTGTGGTGTTAGCTCTAGTACGTCTTGCAATTTTACATTAAACACTTTAGCATTGATGCTGAGAGCTAAAACTCAACCTGATTGGTCCTTTACATTTGAACTGTCTTTGTCTGAGTGTATCTTTCTTTGACAAGCTTGAACCACAGAGTCTTCTTCAGCATGTCTGTATGTAATATTTTAATGTTTCATCAAGGACAAAATAGCCTATAGAAGAAATTCTGCAGATGAGCCTGAATATAATGGCCTGGACTTTCTTGTGCACTTTAAAGCACTTTATAAATGTGAAATATTTTAAAAGTTTAATTGTTTTGCCTCAGCATAACAGAGTAGCACTGTATAAAAGACCACCGTCTGAAATGATTTAAGTCTTAATCTTCACAGACTGCGGTCGGTCGCCTGTTAATTAGTTTCAGTTTGACATCTGAACCGCTGCAGTCTCTCAATGTTCTGGCCTCCAGTGGAGCATCTCTGTTGCCTATACTTCAAATTTGCGGTCCAGCTACTGTCACTTTGTTCAGTTTACCACATACTCATCCGAATACAGTTTAATCAGCATGTAATTCAAACAAAAACTTTATTAAAGGTAAAGGCAAGGAAAAATCAGTGTGTGGTTGTAGTTGATAGAGTGAACTAGATCTAAACCAGAATATGATGAATTGAGTCTCTCTAAACACAATCGCAATGTGTTGAATAAAAATCTGAACTCATTAGATAGTGTAAAGACCGAGTTTACGAACTCTTTTTAAAACAACACCCTAATAGGGCCAATTAAAAGCAGCTTCATAAATAGTTTTTCGACTGCCTCTCACTGTCATTGTGTGTGTTAGCGCATCTGACAGAACTGCTCTTCTGAAGCAGCACCATGGACAGCGTCTGTAAATGCGCGCTATCGAAGCCAAACGTAAACGAGCTGTTCGAAATGAGCTAAATACACACACGTGTTTTATTAAATCTGATATTCATTAGATTTGGCTTCCCGAAAGCTCGCTTGGTGACTGTTGTTACGGGCTTACGCGTCATCACGCCGAATCCTCCCGCCCATCGAGCGCACCGCCGGTTCGCGCGTCCGCGTCTGTTCTTCTTCCATTTTTCCTGCCAGTTGACATTAGACCGAGATCTAAATCACAACCATCGATCAGATTTAACAGAACAGGTTGAACAGACGCGACTGTCCGCGCGCTGCTGCAGTGGAATGCTAAGAACGCTCCGCGCGCTCGTCAACGGACACGGGCAGAGATCACGCGTCCAGATTTAACGATTCTGCAGTACAGAAAACACTTCAGAGGACGAAGAAATTGTCCGATTTAGCGTTTTAGATTTTTTTTAGGGGTTCTTTCTATAGCGGGATTTACATCATGACGGCCACAAAAGAGCAGCAGAGCCAGAGACCGAATCCGCAAGACGAGGTAACGACAACATACGACATTTACAAAAGATCATACTAGCAACATCTTCTGTGGGATCAGGAGGACAGAAATCACGGCACATTGACTGTCCTGTCATTGAATTCGTTGAGTATTAAATAACGTATTTTATAACGATATAATTAATCGCGTTGAGTTGTCAGCTTGTGATTGATTTGTGTTGGGAATGTGTGACAAATCTGTTTATTGCAAGTAAGGAAATTCAGTAGAGATCAACCATTGCGTTTAGGCCTGAGCGTCATCTGACTATACATTTTTAAACACTGAATTGTGTTTGTTTAAAACAGGTCTAGAAAACAAACTATCTATATTTTTTCTAAAAAATACTGGCACAGACGATTCCCTGTTGAATGTTTAATTGTTATCATTTGCTCATCCACATTAAAAGTTTGCAATATCGTTTTAAGTAGTGGTACATTACTATCTATTCTTAAACAGAAATACAGAACTGTAATATCATGTTAGGGTTAGGATATACAGTACCAGTCAAAACGCTTGACTTTAATGCTTCTAATGATCTTAAAAATCGTTTATATCGGTACATGCTAAAACTTATTTTTGTAGACAAAAATCTTATTGTTTCAACATATTTTCTTTCATTAGAAAACAAAAATTCTATTTATCTCCAAAGGTGTTTTTGAAATGGATGACTTAGACCCAATAATAAAGAAAAAGCAGTCAATAAGAGCCCTGAATAGATTGGGAACTCTTTAACCCCTTAACATGCATAGGGGCCCATGGTTTTTATGGTGTCTGCATTTTGATTACTTTTGTTTTACATTATTATTCAATCAACTATCACAAACTATGCAGTATTTGGACATATGTGATCCTGGATCACAAAACCAGTCTTAAGTAGAATGAGAACATTTGTAGTAATAACCAAAAATACATCGTATGGGTCAAAATTAGCCATTTTTCTTTTTTGCCAAAAATCATTAGGATATGAAGTAAAGATCATGTTCCATGAAGATATTTTGTAAATTTCCTACCCTAAATATATCAAAACTTTATTTTTGTGAGTATATGCTATGCTAAACACTTCATTTGGACAACTTTAAAGGCGATTCTTTTCAATATTTAGATTTTTTTTGCACCCTCAGATTCCTGAGTTTTAAATAGTTGTATCTCGGCCAAATATTGTCGTATCCCAACAATACATCAATAGAAAGCTTATTTATTTAGCTTTTAGATAATGTACAAAATCTCAATTTCAAAAAATTGACCCATAAGACCATCCAGGGTCACATTTATTTTCTGAATTTGAAAATGCTGCAAAATAGAGGTTCACTGCTGGAGTTGTGATCTTTTTATAGTGCATGTTTTCTTTACGCTGACTATTTGCCAGTTAAAAGGCAGTTAGAAAGTCTTTTCCTGTTCTGTGGGATTCATAGACTCATCTCTGTTCTGACTTTAAAGGGAGCACTTTCTTTCCAAGTTGATGCTGCTCATGTTGACCTTTCATCATTGTGTCACATTCTAAGTTTGTGTGGTTCATCTGTAGGCGAGAGAACGCAGGTGAACGTCAGAAGATCTTACTTATGAAAGATCCAGTTAATGTGTTACTGTAGGTCAGTTGAATGTCCTAAACCTGCTTTCAGCAAGGTCAAAGTGAGCAGCTTTTAAACATCTCACCCAGCTAAAAATAACACACACTCTCTCCCGAGAGCTTCGGTCACGTACGTACGCACGCACGCACGCACGCACGCACGCACGCACGCACGCACACACACACAGGTTTGTTCAATAAATGAGTTTCTCTATTTTCAGCTACTGTCACAGCAAATCCAAACCATTCTTCAGATCTTCTTTAACAGAAAGGAACACATCAGCTTTTCAACTGAAGTTGCTTTTGTGTTCCACAAAGAGCGATAGGACAGGGTGTGTTTACTATGTAGGCTATATTTAGGGGCAGTTGTGGCCTAGTGGTTAGAGAGTCAGACTTGCTGGTCCGGGTGTATGTGTGTGTTCACGACTTCAATTGCGTGTGTTCACTACTCACTGGATGGGTTAAATGCAGAGGTCACATTTCAGGTATGGGTCACCATATCTGACAAATAGATCACTTCATTTCCCTTATACAGTCCATGTAGTGGCCGGTGCTGATACAGATATTAAGAAACCACTGTGGCTAATTGGCTGATATAACACAATTGCAATTAAATGAGTAAATGGGAGACATACAGAAATCTTGTCTAGTTAGTAACAGACTTGAACACATGAAGATTATATTATATTAATATATACATGACGTTATATTAATTGTGGGCAGCTAAACATGGCTTAATATAAATAAAATATACCAATTTAAACAGCTTATTGATACTTACCATACAATTTTTGTATCTCATCCACCTTACACGACCCATTTTACTGTGATCATATTGCATTATTAAGTGGCAAATGCCTGCTTTACATCTTTAATAAATAAAATGCTTATGTGCTGTATGGCGGGCAAACAGAAAAAGAATATTGACCATTTAAATATAACGGCCCATGCTGTAATTAAAAACTTCCAAATATCATCAGAAATATCGACCACTGCAATATGTTGGTCTATCACTATAAACCAGGGCATGAACATCTTCACATTGATGGTGTTCAGGTATGATTTAAAATGTAGATGTACATTTACTCCTTAAATATGTGCAAGGAGTGTTTTATCTTCTACCCTAAACACTTAGTTTAAGATTTTAATGTGATCCTTGTATCTTCCAACAAACTGGAAATATTATATCACATTGTTTGTCTTGTGTTCTGTGATTCTACTGCTCTCTTGTCTTGCTCTGCAGATCTGTTAGAACAAAGCTTTCAAACCATCATGGACATGTTTTAATAGAAGCTGAAAGCTTACATGAAACCTTTGCTCTTATGAAGACTGAGTAACAAGAGCAGAATGCATTAGTCGCTAATGCTGGTCTTATCCATAAGGGGGAAATTCTTTCCTACTGTCTTTGTACTCCTTTATGGTGTAACGCTTAGGTGTAACATGAGTAAAGCACAGGAGACATTGAACCATGGGACGATGGATCTTGTCAGAACACCAAGGTAGAAATAGAAACTGGGAACTATTACTGTGACTCTCCTGGTTGGAATAAAAATTATAGGATTGTTGTCTGTTTTTTGTCTGTGAGCCTTATGTGTTGTTTATTTATTCCAATGATTTCAAGTCATGTATGTACAAATGAAGGTAAGAGAGGTTTATATGTATAGTGAGTATTATCATATCACACTTTAACTTGAGACTGCTTTGATCATGAGCAGTGTGTGCGCATTTAATCGTATAACCGGTTAAGAAATAAAATGTGTTTTTCTCTCTTTCTGGAAGGACCTGGGTGGAATGAGTCCTCCTCAGAGGAACTGGAAAGGAATTGCAATTGCTTTACTAGTCATTCTGGTGGTCTGTTCCCTCATCACAATGTCTGTGATCCTCCTGACTCCAGGTACAGCAGCACATTCATAATAAAAAACATAATTAAAATTTAAGATGAATTTGGCAGATTCCTACTGACCATTACATTCTTTACTGTGCTCGCCTCGTGTGTGTTTGTATGTGTGACAGCTGACACCTTACCGGGTAAAGACACTAAGTTAACTGTGGAGGATCTTTTCAGCTCTGATTTCTTTGTGAATGACCCCAAAGCTCGTTGGATCAACAGTAAGAAACTATCACCACAAAGCCACACACATCATTGAATTCTAATTGCTTTTTTAATTGCATTTATTAATAATAATGATGAGCACCTTTATGCTCTATGCTGCACATTACATGATTAGTCTGACTTTTGACCATTAAAAACCTTTAGGTTCCTGTTGTGGTGATTAATTGATTTATTCCTTCAGTCACAACATGTTTACATGCAGATTATACAGTGTACATGCTTTGACAGGCAGAGGTTTACAGCTGATTTTCATTCTGTTATTCCCTCTAAAATTATTTTAAAGCACAAATGGGCTGTAAGTGGACTATGTGTTTATGGGCCATTTATCCATAACTAAACTGTGGTATATATTCTCAATGAAAGAAAATAGAATTTGACCTCGTATAGGTCAATGAGATGTGGTCAAAGTAGTTGGGCCTAGGGGCGTTGCAGACATTTTAAAAGTGTGGGGGGGGACTGCTGTCAGGAAGGGTTAGGGTTAGGTCTTCCTCTTTTCCCTGTCTTCCTCACACATGGCTGACCCTTACTCACAAACTAAAAACAACAGATAAAAACACATTTTAAAGCATAGGGGTTAGAAATCAAACATTCACTGACTCATTTACCATTTCAATAGTTATAAACTTCACTAGTTTTTCAACCCATAAATAGCTTACAATAGAGTATTGGAACACACTGCCTTTGCATATAAAACCAATTTAATTAAACAATTGAGCATAAAATGAATAAAAAATATTTATATTATTTATATTTATATTATGTTTAATTCCTTAAATATTGGCAAGTACTCCAATATTTGAAATGAATGTGTGTGAATCAATTCAAAGGGGCATGCCTGATACTTGGCTTATGATATTGAAAATCTTAATGTGTTTAATACTCCCAAACAAAAATTGCTTGTCGTTACAGTAGTACATGGTCACCTCCGTCATATGACTGACCACAGGACAGTGGCAGAGCTCTGAACCAGCAGGCTTTTTGAACAAGAATATGACTGACTGTTCGTGCATAAACGGTCTGACTGTGAACTGCATAAATACTGTTTAGTTACTGTTAAATATTGGGCATATTGGGCATCACAGGCGCAGGCATTGCATGTGTGAGAATGAGGTTGAGTGGTAGATGTGCTAGTTGCTATGGTAACAGAAAGGGGGAAGGGGCACTCAGGTCTTACACTGGCGGCAGCAGCATAAATATTTCATTGTGTGTGTGAACGCAGCAGAATCCTTCAGTAGGCTGGACAGAAGTATGTTTATTATAGTCTTATAGTTATTCTGACACAGAACCCTGAGAGTGAAGCATGGTGTTCCTGTGGCCGATGTGTTTTGTATAGCAATATTACACTCAATCAGGAATATACTTTTGAAATACTGCTGTCTGCTTCCAGAGCTACTTGTTAATCTGGATGAAGTGTTTTGGCCAAGATTCCCCTTAACACTTGAGCACTGTACTTCCTCCGGAAGCTCATTGGTCTTAGCGTAAGTTCCCCTGGCAGAACTTGCCCAGCATCAGCGAGAGAGAGAATTAGTATTAGTATTAGAGGATTTGTCTTATATAGGTGGTGTGTATGCAAGGTTGAAATGATGCTTCTTTAATCTGATTTAAACTGACAGAGTGTGTCTGCCTCCCGCACAGTACTAGGAAGACTGTTCCAAAGTTCAGGCGCTAGATAGGAAAATGATCTACCGCCTGCACTTGATTTCAAAATTCTAGGTTAATAATTAACTAATAATAGTAATTAATAAACATGCATTCTGTTTCACTACCATTTGCCAGTGGAATCCTCAGGAACCGAAAACCACCTTCAAAACCACCACTGGTTCGGCACCCCCTCACCTCACTCACTCACTCACTCACTCACTCACTCGCTTATACAAACTTATGTACTCTCCAGATCCCTGCGCTCTGCCAATGAGCAACGTATTGTGGTGCCATCCCAAAAAGGGAAAAAATCACTGTTGCGTACCTTCTCTGGATCTGTTCCACGTCTGTGGAATGATCTGCCTGTTGCAACAAAATCTGCCGAGTCTGTAGCCATTTTTAAGAATCGGCTAAAAACACACCTCTTCCGCCAATTGCTGCAATGTGAGAGGTGAATTTTAGCGGTTCGTCAAACATAACCCCCAGGTTCCTCGCAGACTTGGTGGGTGTTAAAGTTGAGGATCCGAGCCGAATGGTGAAGTGGTGTTCAAGTGATGGGTGGATAAGGAGTTCTGTCTCGGAAAGGTTGAGTTGGTTCTTTCATCTAACATGAGATGTCCAGAAGGCAGGCAGAGATATGGGCATAGATGGTGGGGTCATTATTAAATTTACTACCATCAAATTTACTACCATCAAAACATCTGTTTTGTTAATTATGTTCCACGTGCTTTTTGACTAGACCAATGTCAACGTTGTATATGCAAGATTATACTTAAACTATTAACATTTCTGTATAGAATTGAATCATTAAGTAAATGTACGGCTTTTACTATTCTCACACTACACTGTACTATAACCATCTTTGTGATCTTCTACACTGTCTGCATTCCTATAGATGATTATTATGCAGTATTTGGTCTCTGCACATCTGAAAAAGCTTAACTGCGTAGATAGCCAATAGGCACTTCAAATTGTCTACTGTCATTGAGCATTTATGGTTATAAAACTATGGTATAGTTTTGTAGTTTTGTTTGGTATTAACCCAACACACACCCTTCCCACTGTTCTGATGTAAACACTTTACTTACTATATTCTTGTTTATTTTTCATCAGAATCTGAAGTTATCTACAGAAACCACAATGGCCATGTGATCAAGTTTAACATCGTAACAAATGAAACAGAGATTTTGTTGAAGAACACCACATTTGTGAGTAAATCATTTTAAATTCATGACAGCACACATATTTTAACAGCGTGAATGAAATCTACACACAAGTTCTATTAACAGTTTTAGAAGCAAGATCATTTTAAACCACAGTAAAATATATGTGACCAGCAAATTAAACAGAAATGTAACACTCTAAATATCAGAGTGTTGTGATTGACATCAGGTCATTCTAGTCTCATGAAACAATAACAATGACAACATCATTCATGTTTTTATTCCAGGATGCTTTTAAAGCCACTAGTTACTCCATTAGCCCTGACATGAAGTATGTGCTGTTCGCCTACAATGTCAAACAGGTATATGCTGTTTTTTGTTGTCTTTACCTATTAATCACAGTCTGTGTACTGTTAGATTTTTTTCCCTTAAAATAGTTTTTAATTTTCTTTTTCTCTCTTCCCAGGTTTACAGACACTCATTCACAGCATCCTACATTATTTACAACATTCACACCAGGTGAGGTACACAGCAGTTACTGAACGTAATAAATGTACACAGTGAAGCAAACACAAGTACAGGAACCATAGGTTATATATTGTCGCTCTCCTTCAGAAACATAGGATTTCCAAATTCTCTGTTTTTAACTAAACGGAAAAAAACATTTAAATACTGTGTTGTTTAAGTTGACAAGCACTTTTCAATACTTTTAATTGGTTAGCTATTTATAGAAAACCCAGTGACAAACATAAAGGGTGACTAATACTAATGATTTATGGCAAAAAGTGAGAATCATAAAATATGGAGATACAAGGTTTCAGAAGGACAGCAGCGATACAAAATGGGTTATAGATATATGAATATATTGTGTGTGTGTGTGTGTGTGTGCGCGCGTGTGCAGGGAGGTTGGTGAGCTGGATCCTCCAGAGGTGATAAACTCTAAACTCCAACATGCTGCATGGGGTGTCCAGGGTCAACAGCTGGTAAGAATAATAATTTACTATTAGAAATCATGTATATTAGCATGATGCCACAGAGCAATTACAATGAATTGGTTAGTGAAAAAAGACAATCATTAAACCCTGATGACTGTCAGGGGGAGGGGCTCATATGTTGTAAACTTTTGTGCATGTGCCGCAGCTGGAGCCAAATGAAAAAAGTTGGTTGGAAATATGTTGTTTTAAGTGCTATCAGTCAATGACCTCGGAGTACAATGATTTCTCTTAAAGAGATTTTGTTACTCTAGAGCTCTAGACTAGTGTCACGAACCGCTCCAAGACTCAAAGGGTGAGGATCTAAATGCAGCTTTATTACAAACAATGGTACAAGCAAGGGTCAGGGCAGGCAGCAAACAAGCAAAAACTTCGCAATGAGTGACTGAGTGAACCGGGTATAAATTGACAGAAGTGCAACAGATAACAAGACACAGGTGAATGCAATGATGGCTGATGAGTCCAGGCAAAGGGTTGTGGGAAATGTAGTGTGTGTGTGTGTGCGGGCACGTGTGTGTGTGGGCACGTGTGTGTGTGTACGGGCAGTTGTGGCCCAGTGGTTAGAGAGTTGGACTCATGACCAGAAGGTTGCTGGTTTGATTCTCAGTGCTGGCGGGTAACGGCTGAGGTGCCCTTGAGCAAGACACCTAATCCCCACTTGCTTACTATACAAAATGTACAAATGTATAGTACAATGTAATGTAAGTCGCTTTGGATAAAAGCGTCTGTCAAATGCGTAAATGTACTACATGATGACAATTTCTGGGCAGTCGTGGCCCAGTGGTTAGAGAGTTGGACTCATGATCAGAAGGTTGCTGGTTTGATTCTCAGGGCTGGTGGGTAACGGCTGAGGTGCCCTTGAGCAAGACACCTAATCCCCACTTGCTTACTATACAAAATGTACAAATGTATAGTACAATGTAATGTAAGTCGCTTTGGATAAAAGCGTCTGCCAAATGCATAAATGTAAATGTAAAATGTAATGGCAGTTCGGGTGATTGGGGCACTTCCGGCTGGTGATCATTGATCGTTTCATGGTGATCTACATGAAATATTAGAGTCACATTTAAAAGAGGCAAAAGGTTGAACATATAACATAAACATGTTAACACCATTTCTACTCCATAATGTTTCAGCTTATAGCAGCTTGTAGCATTTTTAAATACGTGATAAATAATCAGCCCACATAAACAAACTCATCATTGCAATATTCTGCCATGGTTGTTAAAGTTCACTGTTGATTGATTTTTTTCAACTTTCTGTGTGTGTATAGGTGTATATATTTGAGAATAACATTTATTATCAGTCGGATGTCAGGAGTAACTCGCTCAGACTGACCTCATCAGGGAAAGAGGGTGTCATATATAACGGGATTGCTGATTGGTTGTACGAAGGTGAGACTCTTTGTTCTTTACCCTCTTTATGAGACAGTTCTAGATCTGTCTTTTTTATCTGTATATCTGTTTCAATTTAATAGCTTTTGTCATGTTGAAAACCTTTACAAATATACAAGCATGTGTTAACATTATTTACAGAGGAGATCCTGCACACACACGTAGCACACTGGTGGTCACCTGACGGGGAGCGTTTAGCATTTCTGGTCCTGAATGACAGTCTGGTGCCAAACATGGTGCTGCCCACTTTCACTGGCTCTGCTTACCCAAAGGGCAAGCAGTACCCATACCCGAAGGTCAGTTACAACACCTGACCCTGAGACTTTTACATTCATTCATTTAGCAAACCCTTTTTTGTGATATTCAAAGCTTCCAATACGACTAACCTGCACTGACATCCTAAGTATTAAATTGTCAAGAGTTTCGTTATTCATTTTTTTACATACAGTATTACATACAGTATTACATATATACAGTATTGTGTCATTTGTGTGTATATCATTAAATTGTAAATGTGCAGACACTCGTGTTATTTCATTTCAATCACTGAAACCAGTTACTAAAGTTATGGCACAGAAATGCTCAGAAACATTTCTACTATCTAATTTTATCTTTTGTTATCTTAAGTGTCACCTAAGTGTCCAAAAATTTAACTGTACGGGTTGACTGTACTTTCTAGAATGTTTTGTGTCTCAGACAGAAATACCAGATATTTTGTGCGATTCAAACGTTATATATGTGTCTGCAGGCTGGACAACTCAATCCCATGGTGAAACTGTTTGTAGTCAATCTATACGGACCAACACACACTCTTGAACTCACTCCACCCGATGAGCTTAAACTCAGGTAGTGTACTACTGTAGACTCAGAGAGAGAGAGAGAGAGAGAGAGAGAGAGAGAGAGAGAGAGAGAGAGAGAGAGAGAGAGAGAGAGAGAGAGAGAGAGAGAGAGAGAGAGAGAGAGAGAGAGAGAGAGAGAGAGAGAGAGAGAGAGAGAGAGAGAGAGAGAGTCTCTATTTCTTGATTCTCTTGACTGTATACTTGAATGTATATTCTGCTTTTGTAGAAAATTTGTACTGTATTTTTCTTTAAATTTTATATATTACTTATTCACTTTAAGCTTGCACTACACATATCACACTTTTCATTTGATACTATTATTATTATTATTATTATTATTATTATTATTACTTACCCTCTGTTTGTATACATATTTGCACTACTTGTATGCAGCCCAGCTGCAAATGCTTTGGCAATACAATGTAAAATTTTGTCATGCCAATAAAGCACACTTACATTGAAATTGACTGTGTGTCTGTGTATTTTAGGCCTGTAATCTCTCTCTCTCTCTCTCTCTCTCTCTCTCTCTCTCTCTCTCTCTCTCTTTTTGTCTCTCTTTGTCTCTTTTTGTGCTCTTTGTCTCTCTGTAGGGAGCACTATGTAGTGATGGTTAAGTGGATCAGTAAGACTAAGACAGCAGTACGCTGGTTAAACCGATCACAGAACGTCTCTGTTCTGACTGTATGTGACTCTTCCATTGGAGCGTGCATCAAGGTATGCACACATACACTGTGTTTTAAATCACTTATCTGTTGTAACAGTATCATACAAATGATGTTGCTGATGATGGTGTTTCAGAGGCATGAGGAAACATCAGATGTTTGGCTCTCCAAACAGGTGAGTCTTCACTACATATGATTTGAAATTTTACTGCAGATGGTTTCTTTGTTTAATGACATGTTGTGTTTAGCCAAGAGAGATGGGGAGATCTTAAATTTTTGTAAACTATACACATCTCATTTTGCATGAACTCAATTTCTGCTCCAGAACCAGGAACCATTCTTTTCGAGGGACAGCAGCCGATTCTTCCTGACAGTCCCGGTGAAGCAGGGCGGTCGTGGAGACTTCCAGCACATAGCAATGTTCACCTCTCAGGTACACAACGAGTCAAAAGGAGGATTGATTTATATGAATTCTCTAGACTTATGGCATCAGATTGTGCCCTTTATGTACTGTAGAGATTCCAGAGTGTTACTTTGTTATGTGGTTGTTCAGGTGCGGGCGGATCAGAATGAAGTGCGACATCTGACGTCAGGTAATTGGGAAGTGACACAGATTCTGGCTTATGATGAGAACGCGCACAGCATGTGAGTAAAACCAAATCATGACCACACTCCATTGTCACTATATGAATGCATATCCATTCAAATGTATTCGAATAGGACTTTTTACAAAATTACTTTATTCTTCTGGGAACAAGACATACAAATTTCTCATCAATGTTTTAGGTTCTATTCTATTATACAGATGCAGAATTTTGAGTGTGTCTTTTCTGCCCGAGGGAGTCCATGTGTAAACGCAGCAATACATTTTTGCAAAGTCTTGATTCTGTTTTTTAAATGCATGCATTCAGATATTTCCTGAGCACAGAGGGTTCGCCCCGACGCCGACAGCTCTACAGGTGAGAGTGTAGAGTTCATGTCTGTCAGTTCATGTCATGTTTACAATCACATAAATGACATATTTATAAAATTGCAGCTGTGATTTCTATGTGTTTCTATCAAGGAGTGATTTGAAACATCCTATTATATCATAAGGAATATAATTATGTATGAAATCAGGCATGTGATTGGTTCTTCCTTGCATGCCAACAGTGTGTCAACAGTGGGTTTGTTTTCACGGCGATGTCTAACCTGTGAATTGAATAAAGCTCATTGCACATTCTTCAGCGCGGTTTTCAGCCCCAGCAAACAGCACGTCATACTTCACTGCAAAGGTATGAAGGAGGGACAACATTGTTCATGGTTTACTGTATTTCTTAGCCATTCAATCCAGTTTAAACTAAATGCAGATGTATCTAGCCTAACCCTGTTTAAATGAATATATTTGGAATTTAAAGGTCCAGCTTGTGAAATTTAGAGGCATCTAACAGTGAGGTTGCGAATTGCAACAAACGGCTGACTCCCCCCCACCCTTTCAAAGCACTACAACGGCTGACACGGCACTGAAATGTCGTCCCGTTTTTATTTCCTTGCAGAAGCAGATAACGTATTTACGAATTGTGTTCTGTAGAACAGTTTGTCCATATATGGATACTGTATGTAGATAGAAATAGCTCACACTTCATTATGCAAGGTCTTTATATACCTTCTGAAGACATAGTTATATATATTATATAGCATTTTTGTGAATAGATCCCCATTTATTTTACACACTGGTCCTTTAAAAGTATTGTATTACTTACAATGCTGATGGTTCTTCTGATGTTCTGTGGAAGGCGCATGACAATAAAATGTCTTTCTTGCCTGACAGTCTATGTATTTGCACACCTCCACACATTCTACTTGCGCAAACAATGTTCCATCATCAACACGTTTATGTGTTTTGGAGGAGCCATGGCTCAAAGCTATACCTTACTATTGATCTCCTTTCTGAAATTGTCTACCCCACCTTTAAGTGAATCTCACTGGTTGGTGTGGTTCATCTGCAGGTCCAGGAGCCCCAGCAGTGATCATACACACCTTAAACACTGCCAGTGAGTTCTGATCTCTTCATCATCTGTGTTAGAATTCAGATGTTTCCAGAGCATTTCTGAGAACAAAAGCTCTGCTCTGAGTTCAAAAACAGTTTTACAAAAAGCGCTTATGCTGTTAATCTCTCGTTAGATTATTACGTTTTGGAAAATAACGCAGTGCTGAACGCTGCTCTCAGATACAAAAGAATTCAAGTGACGGAGTACAGAAGCATCCAGACTGACCACTTCGGTAAAGTACAGAATCACTTTACATGTTTCTAAATTATACACTAACACTAATAGTTATACACTAATTATAACTAACTCTTTTCAATAATAATGTGTTTTTGCTTGGTCGCATCTCCTGTTCTTTCAGAGTTGCCGCTAAAGATTGCGTATCCACCCGACTTCTCTGAGTCACGTACTTATGCTCTTCTTCTGGTGATGTAAGCAGATCTCACCTGCGCTCACCTGTGTGTGTGCTTGCGTGGATCAGACAGTTAACAGCTTCATGCGATATTCACATTTATATGAACAATAAATGGCAGTTTCTAGGTCAGTTTCATATGGTTTGGGGAGACAGGGATAATATCTGTTGACGTAACCCTTTGAGTGCATCGAGTACAACTTTTATTGCTGGCCAACATAAGTAAAAAAAACTACACGTATGGAGTTCTACAAAATAGTTCTTCTGGAATGCAAATCAATGCAGGACATAATTGTGTTTTTCTCTATGCACCAGTGACAGTGCCCCTGGTGGCCAGCAGGTGAATGAACAGTATTCACTTGACTGGGACTCCGTGCTGGTCAGCTCCGACAATGTTATTGTGGCCCGTCTGGATGGCAGAGGGAGCGGCTTCCTGGGTCAGAAGGTTTTACAAGAAGTGCACAAGCGTCTGGGAATTGTGGAACTTCAGGATCATCTGACTGCTGTAAAGTAAGAAAAATGTGGATGGATTGGATTTCCACCCAAGAAAGTTAATTCTGTTTATATTTACTGACCATTGTGTTGATTGAACTCTTAACAAATGGAGATTAGCAGCCTTTGCTTCTGTTTCAGTTACCTACTGAAACTGCCTTACATTGACCGATCCAGGATTGGTGTGTTTGGTCGGGTAAGATGCAGTTTGAATATCGTCTGATCTTCAGGTCACATTTGACTCATGTAGCCATCATCGCTACTGTTGCCGTTGTGTCTTTCTGCAGGATTATGGTGGAAATGTCGCACTTCAGCTCATTAAATCTACTGAGAATTTGTTTCACTGTGCGGCGGTTATGTCACCTGTCACCGACTGGACTTTATATGGTGAGTGGACTCTGTAACTCTGAGTAGGTTAAACTCCACACTAATGCTTCTAAACAGAGTTAAACATGAATATAAAGTCAAACGGATCAGTGTCTCTCTCTCTCTTTTTCTCAGCCTCTGCATTCTCTGAGCGTTATTTGGGATCTCCTCTTCAGGATGACGGCAGATATCAGGTTTGTGCTGGTCTAATGTTTCCAAACTCAAACCTTGGCTGAGAGGGATTTAAGATGTAACACAAAGTTTTTTTTTGTAGTTTTCTAGTGTGCTCCAGAATCCACAGGGCTTTAGAGATCAAACACTAATGTTATTACATGCTACTGCAGATGGTAAGTGCCATGATCAGTGTGTGTGTGTGTGTGTGTGTGTGTGTGTGTGTGTGTGTGTGTGTGTGTGTGTGTGTGTGTGTGTGGTGTGTGTGTGTGTGTGTGTGTGTGTGTGTGTGTGTGTGTGTGTGTGTTCGTGCAAACGTCCGGTGACTTTGTTTACTCACAGGTTCTCATGTAGTGGAACAAGTTAACAGTTTTGGACTTTAAATCATAAAAAGCCTGGTATAGTTAACTTTCTGCGTCCATCTTCGTCTCACATGCACACGCATCTGCAATGCTTCCAAAGCATACTCAATCGTACATATCCGCAGATGGACAAGCTCGACACATGCACAGTTTTTCCACCTAGTGGACTCTTGCGCATGCACTGTTGACTTTGGACTTAAAATGCTTACTATTGCAACCGATTAAGATGTATTGCATATTGTTTCTCTAACAAATGCCATGTTATTTTCCCTTCAGCAAACATTCATTTCCAGAACACGGCCGAGCTTATTAAGAACCTTGTGAAGGTTGGAGCAAACTACACTCTACAGGTACTAAAACCAGCTACAAGCAGACTGAACTTTTCACTAGCTGTGCATCATAGTCATAGTTCTTCTAGCATTGTTTTATCTGTATTGACAATTGACTTTAGATGATTTGTTTATTATTTTAACTAGTTAGGCCAGAATTCAGAATGAGTCCAGACACATAGTTATCATCTGTTTAAAATATAGATTGTCTTCATGATTGTTTGTTTGTGTTGTTAGCTTTAGTATGTATTAGTAGTTACTCAGCAGCAGCAGTGTAAGCAGATCAAGTCCATCACCACCAAACCCAAAATGTTGTTATGTAAAGTAAGACCTAAAGTAATAGTAGCTGGTTTCATTCAGTGTTAGTACTGAATCAGTGAGAAAGTGCTGTTGCTAAATCTAACAGACCAGATATTGAGGATGTCTTCATGTCTTTATACTTGATGTATAAACAAAAGGAACGGACAGGGTTTTAATGTGAATGAAAAAGGAATAAAGCAATAGTTGTTTTATCAGTCAGACTTTACAGGGTTTGCAGTCATTTACTTTTAACAGGTCAGGATGTTAAATGTGTAGCACTGCGGTTCTGTGGAACATAATATTCCAAATATGAGAACAAAGCTCACTCGAACTTGTCATTTAGATTTATCCAGATGAGGGTCACTTCTTATCCAAGAACAGCAGACGGCACGTGGCAGCGACACTCAGCAGCTACTTCAGATCCTGTCTGCAGGAGGAAATGCTTCCTGTCAGCGAGGAAGAGGAGGAGGAGGAAGAGTGAAGTTGACATGCAGCACACCCACAATGACACACATCACAACATACACACATCGGGACAGTAAAACACACTGGACATAAAGACAAACATATAAAGCAGAATGCACAGACACACACTGTGTGCGTTGACGCCTACTGCTCTGAGCGTGAGTGAGTGTCTGGAGTGTGTGTGTATATATGCATGTGTGTATCTGTTGTATAGGACGGATGGATGAATGTGTTAGATGTGTGAGAGTGTGTTTCTGTGTACCTGGCTATTAGATTTGGGTTGGAAATAGATTCAAATTCAAAGACACAAGTGGAATATTTCACATATCACCAAGATCTTCAAGTGGAATGGGCTTCTCTGATTGGCTCATCCACAGCACAGACTCGTCCAATCAGCCATTGCATGTCCTCTTCTTTTGGTTCACTCTCCATCTACCTGTATGTCATATCCTTCAGGAGGAGCACTGCATTCCGACAGTCATTTCACTGTCTCCATGACAACGGCTCACAGAGAAGAACTGTAAATCCACAGCAAAACCTCAAGGATCTGTGTGTCTAGTGGATTCTGGTGTATATTGTACAGAAGAGTGTGAACAGAGTGTGTCTTATGTTAGCTAACAGGTGAGAGCCAATCATACAACATTTTTCTGTCTCTGAAAAGCTTTTATATTGCTGACGGTTTAGTTTTGCTGTTGAGGTGGGGAGTGAGGGTGAAGGGGTTTGGGCAGATAGTTATTGTGCCATTTATGATTCTAAATAAACAGTAGTTAAACCCAACACTGGCTCAGTTCAAAGTGTTTTTTTGGCAATAGCAATACTGCACTGTAGGTCTGCTGATGGTCTGAGTGCTCCTGTAGGCCATAGCAACATTGCTGCACAGAGTTTTCTTCTCTACTATGTCAAACACTTCAGACTCTGAATTGTGGTTCCAATGAACTTCATATAAAATTAATCAGGGGCAGTAAACAACGACAAACAGAAAACCTAACCCTAACTATTACAATAATTATTACAATTTGTATTTAATATTATTCAGTGCACATAATCAGAATAGTCCATGGTCTGCTAAAAGTATCTAGGATAGACAACCACATGAAGAGTTCATTAGCAAAATTTTCATAAATCATGCTTTTTATTTTGTTTTTGTGTTTTTATTGTGTTACTAACCCTGACGTGGCGCTAAGCACTTTTCCACATCAAAGACCGTTTTTATAAATATGAACGTTGCTGTAGGTTTTTGCGTACGCACAAGTTACGACCAAATCCGTGCGTACACACGCTTTATAAATGAGGCCCCTGGACATGATTCTCATAATTTCATTCTTTGGACCCTGTCCAAAGACTCACAGACCCCCCTCACCCCCCATTTTTAAAAACTAATCGGATCTAGAGAAATCACAATGACTCGATTTGTATCCAAAACAGTGAATTTCGCCGAAAGGTGACAAGTTGGCATCACTGATCATGGCCAGTATAAATGTTATGTAATAGTTGGTGAACATTTATTTACATTTTCATTTGGCAGACGCTTTTATCCAAAGCGACTTACAATTGAGGAAAACAGCAAGCGATTCGTCTAAGTAAGCAATATTCACGAGAAGTGCTAGTAATACAAAGTTTCAAATACAACGTCAAGATAGTATAAGCAAGTATATAGAGAACATTAGGAAAGGAAAAATAGAGGTAGAATGTTTTTTTATTGTTTTTTTTATATATTATGAGACAGTTAAGTGCTCATGGAAGAGGTGGGTCTACAGCTGTTTTTTGAATTGTGAAATTGATCCAGCAGTCCTGATGGAAACAGGAAGATCATTCCACCAGCCGGGAACGGAGAAAGAAAATGTCCTTGAGATGGATCTCATGCCTCTCTGTGAAGGAACAATGAGGTGCCGCTCGTTTTCAGACCGCAGACTTCTGGAGGGGATGTAGGTCTGTAAGAGAGAGTTGAGGTAGATGGGTGAAGAATTTCTTGTTTGATCTGGGCCACTTGTCTTCAGAAAAATCCTCCAGATGCTCCACAATCTTTGCTTTTCCAGCATCTTCTGCATTTTTGACCTTTGTTCACCAGTGATATTGCGATTCACCTTTTCACACCGAGGACAATTGACAGACTCATACACAACTATTACAAAAAATACAAACATTATCTAAAGCTCAAGAAGGCAAAAAAATACATTTAAAGTCAGGTGGGTGTAAACCTCTGAAAATGATAATTGGTATCAATTGTTATTTTGTCTTCTGGGAAACATCAAAATATTGTTTTTTAGCTTCTGGAGGGTGGTACTAAATAGAAAAAAGTTATTTCATAATATGAATTTAAGCTGGTGCCCAATCCAAAGGTTTACATGCACAACATTCAAATGTATTGTGTTATCTTCTTGAGAATCACAGAATTTTTGTATCTTTTGTAAAAGTTTTTTGTAATGTCTTTTTCTTAACTTAGCATGAGTGTCATGTATATATTTATATTATATGAATTATATTATATGAATATTTTTGCTAAATCAAAGACAGCGCAGTTCGCTGATGTAACACAACGGCTGGTCACGGGCAGAAGAGCACACCACAGGGTAGTGATAAATGGGGTTTATTGGTGTAGACAGGACAGGAACACAGGTATCGCCTTCCAGGTACGTAATTCCAAACACACAGAAGTAGCTTTCCAGACACACAGGTAAGTAAATCCAAAACGGTACAGGTATAGCTTTCCAGGCTAACAGGTAAGTAATTCCAAACAATACTGAATACCGAATACTGCCAGTTAGTGTATAGTGGGCTAATACATTTGGGCATGAGATTGCGGGTTCGCACACTGGTTTGGTTTATTTTTATTTTTTGAGTCCTAATAAATGCAACTTCAGCTATTTCTAAAGTGCTTCTTTTATAAAGAACACAGATATCTCACATAACACAGTAAAGCAGTCCTTGCATAGAGTGAATAACTGATTGTCGAACGATCGATATCCATTAATTCAAATGTCATGTTTTGCTTTTGATTTAGTGTGTTCTATAACCTGTATAAGACATCCAAAGTCACAAAACTCAAAGTTTTGCACAAAATGATTTACTCTACCAAAAAAGACGTCTGATCCAGATCTGTCTAAAACGCCTTGATTAATCACGCCCCCACATTTCCACATCAGTTCGTGGTAATGTTTGCATGACGCTGCCCAAATGTAGCCTACATGCAAAGAAGAAGGTGTAGCTTCAGTTATCACAGCCGTGTTGCTGCAGCGACCATGTCACCGTGGAAATGCATAAGACAAAATAAAAACTGTAAAGTCTGTAAAGTGTCCTTCTGGTCGATCCGTTGGTTTCATTCTTCTCTGAAACCAAAAGGCAAAGACCGATGCTGGCAAAAGGCAAAGGTTTTGAAGGCAAAACCGATGCTGGTTTTACTCTTAATCCACTTATGTTCTTGTATTCATTATAATCGGTTCGATGCGAATCCACTCCGTGTGGGTGGCGAAGGCGAACTGACGATCGTTCAGGCATGAGAGTTGCACGCTCTGGCCTTTTACACACTGTCTGGCCTCTGCTTTATTTGGAAACAAAGCCTTGATATATTTACTGTAGGAGATTTACAAAATATCTTCATGGATCATGATCTTAAAAAAAATAATTTTTTTTATCAATAATTTTGACCCATACAGTGTATTTTTGGCTGTTACTACAAATGTTCTTGTGCTACTTAAAACCTGGTTTTGTAATCCAGGGTCACATACAGTCATGTGAAAAAGTTAGGACACCCTTAGTAAATATGAGCAAAGAAGGCTGTAAAAATGTATTTGCATTGTTTCCTGTTTTATAATTTAATTTAAAATATCTACAAAATTCCAACGTTTCATTAAAGTAAAACAATTAAAAAAAAAAAAGTTTTTCTCTAATACACCCTGACCATAATTATTGACACCCTTGTATTTAATTCTTTCTGGAACCTCTATTTGCACGACAAACACCTCTGAGTCTTTTCTTTTTTCTTTTATGTCTGATGAGGTTTTAGAATACATTGAGACTCATCTGAGCCCATTCCTCTGTACAGAATTTCTCCAGATCTTTCAAATGTTGGTGCTTCCTCTTCTTCAGTTCATCTCAGTCATTTTCTATAGTGTTCTGATCAGAAACTGGGATGGCTATGGCAGGATCTTGATTTTGAGTTCAGTGACACATTTTTGTGTTGAATTTGATGGTTGTTTTGAACCAATGTGCTAGAAGAGCAAATTAGGTTATGATTTTTTTTTATTTGTTGGTATTTGATATAAACCATGATTTCATGTATCTGAATAAGATGTTCTGGTCCTCTGGTATAAAAGTAGATCCACAACAATGAAGATCTGGTGATATATTTAACTGTGGACATGGGGCAAATTTTTTCCTGTGGACATCAAACCCATCTTGTGTTCTTGCTGCCAAAAAACTATTTTTCATTTCATATGATCATAGACCCCAGTCCTGGTTTAAGTTCCAGTATGGCAGATTAATATGGTGGAGTTTGTTTTTGCATGAGAGCAGAAGATTTCTTCTTTAAAAGTGTTCCAAACAATTTGTGCTGATGGAGGTGCAGTTTTCCATTATTTTTTATTTTAATTTTTTTGACACTAAAATAAACTTATTTTTGTAATTTTTTTTGAGTGGAGTTTTTGGCCACTCAAAATGTTCTTTTTGCTGTGCATTAAAACAATATAGACACACATTCTCTTTCAGGCAGATTTACAACATCTCCAGTCCATTAAAGCTTATTCATTATTGCCCTGATGTTGGAAATGAGAATTGTGATTGTTTTAACCATTTAGTTTTAAATCCACTTTCTTTTTTGTGTAGCTTAACAATCTTTGCTGCACATCAGAACTATATTCTTTAGTTTTACTCATTTTGATGAATGATTAAGGGGGTTTGGGCTTTGTGTTATTAATATTTATTCTCCTGTGCAAAGAGAAGTCATGACTGGACAACATCATGTTTCTAGCCACCTTGGTGTGCTCAGAAAATGTAAATATCAATGGGAATATACTATGGGAGATATTTTACTCATAAGAATTTCTAGGGGTGTCAATAGTTAGGGTCAGGGTGTATTAGAGAAAAACGTTTTTTTCACAATGTGATATTCCCCCCACTTCAAATTGTTTAATTTTAATGAAACATTTAAATTTTGTAGATTTTTTTTAAATTAGGCTAACCAAGTAATCAAGGGCTTAGCGCATTACATTTGAACTCTATTCACGAGTTCCACCAGTAGTGAGCACTCGTGCTACGTAAGCAAGGATGCACAACAGAGTCAACGAGACTTGCAAGAGAAGAGGCTCGTTCGAGATGGCCAAATTCTGCGCAGAATCGAACACAGGTGATCCGCGCAAGATGCATGCCGGTTAGAATTGTGTCCGACTGCAGTCCGCCTTGCTCTGATGTCATGCTGACGTGTGTCAAAAAACTCCCGGCCTGGCCGAAATCCGCAGGCGAGCGCAGTTGCTTTTCACCGGCTGCGTTGATGAAAAGCACGATGGGAAACGACTTGCTGACGACACAGTTTAAATGCTCATTGGGCAAGAAAGTCAGCTGATATCTTCATAAATTTTCCATGAATAAGCCCATTTACTATAATAGTTTGTTTTTATTCATATGAGGAATAAACACAACTATGTGAAATATATTGTCCTCATAACATTCTTCATGTAAAAGCAGTGGTATTTCAATTGCATCAATTTTATCTGTGATAAAAAGCGCGTATGGATAGATTGAACAATTTTTAATCCATCCATATTAATAATACAGAACAAGACACAGGGGCTAATTTATAATTTATATTTATTGAATAAGTCTAACAAAATTCTAGATTTTTATTAGGCCTATTTGTTTTTGACAGAGTTTTTGAATATTGTCTTAAATAATTCTTAAATAGCCTACTATAAACGGTAAATCTACATTTGAGAATAAAATTCTTTGCTAATAAAAGTAAGTTATTAATCAAAAAACCTCCTTGACCTTCTATACATATTAAATTTAAAGTAGCCTAAATGTTAAAATCAACCACATTTTACTAATTTAACCACATTGCACTTAATATTTCTAAGCAGAGAAAATATATCTGTGTTTTCTGGAAATGAGTTACAGAATATTAAGCATAATAAATCTAACCCTTAGGAATTTCTGTATGAATTCCTTGGGAATTTTCTAAATTTTGGGGATAAACTGGAATCGTTTCCAGCCGACTTGACAGCGCGTTTTGGAAAGTGTCAGTCTTGCTTGCACTGTTTTCACTTCTCCCCTTACTGCAGCCGCCAACTCTCATCTTCCTTTCAGGCGAGGCAAGGCGCATCTCAAACGAGCCTAAGGGGTACAATGCCTCCTCGTTTCCTCTCTCCTCCGTCCTACATGACCCAGAAACCGATCGAGCTTAGACATCTTTAAGGACTGAGGAGGAATTCTAAGGAGTCATGAGCGAGGATACACAGGTGTTTCCTTTGCGGAAGTGTTTTATCGACTAAACCCTTCCCCTGCACAGCGTCACATCTTAAAATGATTTTGAAACGCAAAAATGTGTTAATGAAGCATTATATTATTGTAAGTGTAGACGTATTTCACACAGTTTAGTTCATATTAATATAGATAATATATTAATATAGTTAATATTTATGTATAACATAGCTATATTTGAGATACTTCATATACATTTCTGAGCACTCATAAGCATGTTTTATCTATATTTTAATGTAGTGGGGGTTATTAACTCTTCCTAAAGTCTGTTTTTAACTTTATTTTTTATATTTTCAATGTGCAATGTGTACAGTCATCATTAATTGACAACGCTTTGAAGTGGCGCTCAAGAGAGCAAGGATATTTCTTTTTATTATTAAACAGAAATATAGTGAAACGCATAGTGAGAGCAGCTGAGAAGATCATTGGTGTCTCTCTCTCCTCCAGGACATTTTTGGTACTCTTCTCACCCGCAGCGCCCTCTGCATTACAGGTGATCCCACCCATCCATCACACAGCTTCTTCAGTCTGCTGCCATCAGGGAGGATAGCTTCATTCACCAGGCAGTCAGGAAGTTTAACTCCTTTCCGACCCTGCCTTCCCTCCCTTGCCACACGCACCTCTGAACACTGAACCCATCCACCCCTTCCCACATCATACACTGACCTGCACTTGTCACTTAATGGAACATTGGACTGCTCAACCCCTCTTCAGTACTGGTCTGAGCCTCCTCAACTACCTCTTAAGTCAGTTAAACAAGCCTGCAAACTTTGACACTTTAAAACAGACTAATAATAAGCTTTTTGCACTACATTACATCTGCACTATTGTTATTTCAATATGCTCTGTTGTTTATTTCATCTGCACTGTTGTTATTTCAATATGCTCTGTTGTTTATTTCATCTGCACTGTTGTTATTTCAATATGCTCTGTTGTTTATTTCTTCTGCATTGTTGTTATTTCAATATGCTCTGTTGTTTATTTCATCTGCACTGTTGTGTATTTCATCTACACTGCAGTTTATTTAATCTACACTGTTGTCTACTTCATCTGGACTGTTTGGGTTAGGGTTAGGGGTTAGGTTTTGAAAATACAACAATCCCCCCCACAGCATCTCGCCGTGGTTTGGTATAGGGGACTGAGGAAAAGGCACGGGCCGGCGCATGGTTTTGAGTGTTGACGGACCCCTATCTAACGCATGGAGTGTTATAATCAACCCCCTGGTTGTTTTCAAAAGTCGGTTTGGGTAGGTCATGTTTAGGTTGAAAATTACAATAGCCTCCCCCACTGCATCTCGCCGTGGCTTGGAATAGGAGGTCGAGGAAAAGGCACGGGCCGGTACATGTTATTAATTGTTGACTGACCCCTATCTGACGTGTTATACTGAAAGTCAACCCACCAGTCGATTGGTCTGAGTCGAAGGTTTTGGATAAGTCGAGATGTAGTAAACTGAAGGTGTAAGTAAATAGGTGTCAAGGAGACGGTCGAGGTGATCCATGTTGGTCGCAAGGTGGTTCGGGTTCCAATTAAAGGTAAGTCTAGCAGGTCGAAGGCAGGTAAAGTCAAAGGTAAGTACTGGGTCTAAGGTAGGTACTGAGTTAGGGTGGTTAGGGTTAGGAGTTAGGATATAGAGATGACAGCCACGATCATACACCCGAGGATCATACACTAGCCCCGGCAATGTCGGGGCTGTCCACCGGAGGGAGATAGAGTGCGGGGTTAGATTACTGTCATGTTTTTATGTCTTTTTGCATTTCATTTCATGATGTCACAGGTGTTTATTATATACTATCGCTGGTGACATATTGTATATTTGCTCTCACATAAGTCAATTAAAGCCAAAAGAAAACTAAAGCTTGTGTTTGTATGTTTGTTATTTCTTATTTATTTCATATTAAGCATAGAAAAGTAAGAAACCATACACCACCCTTTAAAACCACATTTCAACAAATGAAAACATTAAAATGCCTAAAACATTTCATTTTATAATGTCACAGGTGTTTATTATGTACAATTGCTGATGACACATTGGTACTGTGCACCATTGAAACTAATGCTTGTGTTTTATTTTAGAAACAAGATTTGTTTTTCTTTTTAATGTTGTGCACATATATTGTTTTAGGCCTCAGGGTGAGATAGATAGATAGATAGATAGATAGATAGATAGATAGATAGATAGATAGATAGATAGATAGATGTACATATAATTCTATAAAGCTTGTGTTTCATTTAAGAAACATAGATTTGTTTTACTTTTAATTTGTGATTCATGATGTCACAGGTGTTTATTATATACTATCGCTGGTGACACAATTTCCACCTGACGGCTCAACAGGTCTGCTTTGCTTCATAACCTTAATGTGTAGTGCAGGGGGGCTGTGTATTGTGAGGAAAGTGAGTCACATAAAATGAACCACAGACATCTATCCTTCTGTAAAACCAGCGTTATTGATTGGTGGATGTATTCATCATTTGAAATCTTCATTAAAATAAAATATATTAGACATGCTGAGGGCCTACCAACTTTAGGTTTTAGGCAAGATGTGTCTAAAATTTCATACTCTTATGTCACAGGTGTTTATTATATACTATCGCTGGTAACACAATATCTACCTGACGGCTCAACAAGTAATATTTGAGACACATCTTCAGTAGTAGTTTAACCCAAACTTTTCGGGTGTTTCTCTGATGGAAGAATGTTTCTCTGATGTGTGTATAGTTTGGACATGAGGTTAAAAAGTGCAGCTCTGTTTCCACTTGATTCTGTGTGCAGTGTGGACACAGTCGCTCTTCTCTTGGTGTCCATGTCTGTCTGTGTCTGCCCGTCTCTACAGTGAGCTTGTGATCACTGAGTCTGTACATGGTCAACACTTTTCTTTGTTTAGGGTCTGATACGGTTTTGAGGTATTCTGCCAGTTTATATTCTCTGTTTAATGACAGATAGCATTCCAGTTTGCTTTGCTGAGCTGTTGCTTCCGTCCAGTGTGTGAGATATTTTTCTTTTTGTGTTTTTATGATTTGGTTTAGTCGGGCTGGGGTTTGGGGTTCAGTTTGGCATGTTTTGGGTTGTAGAGTTAGTTCTGATATGAGTTGGATGAGTGGGCTTCTCTCTGGGTTCAGCTCTTGATGGCTTAAGGCTTTATGATGGAGTGTCTCTGTATCACTGTTTTTAAGGTGAGTGTAGAATTGAATCGCTCTTTTTTGTATTTTAATTATTAGAGGGTATAGTCCTAGTTCATCCATACAGTGTGATTGGTTCTATAATCGATTGGATTATTTTGAGCCAGATTCCTGCTGGGATGTCAATTTTTATATTCTTTTTGATTGCGTAAAAAGCTCTTCGTGCCTTGTCTCTCAGGTCGTTCACAGCCTTGTTTAAGTTCCCAGTGTTACTTATGTTTATACCGAGATATGTGTAGTTCTGGATGTGTTCTAAGGGCATTTTGTTTAGTTTGAAATTGTGATGTTGGGTTTGACGACTGGGCCTTTTTTGGAATGTCATGATTTTGGTCTTTTTAAGGTTAACTGATAGGGCCCATGTTTGACAGAAAGTGTGCAGGATGTCTAGATGTTGCTGTAGGCCCTCTTTACTCTGTCACATTATTTAATAAGCCTGAATCTTAGTTTAAACAAAGTCATAAGTTAAGGGGTTGCCACTCTTTGGGTTTATTAACCTTAGGCTTTGGTTGGATTAGAGGGTTTTTAAGGTCCTGATTTATGACCAAGAGTAGTGTTTTAACAGTATTAGGCATCCTGAGTTTACTGCCATCCGATGGATTAGAGGAGCTTTAAGGCCCTGGCTTCTGACACAGACCAGTGTTTCAACGGTGTTAGGCATTCTGAGTTCACTGCCATCAGGTGGATCAGAGGCACTTTAAGGCCTTGGCTAATGACAAAGACCCGTGTTTTAACTGTATAGACATTCTGAGTTTACTGCCATAGATGGATTAGAGGCGCTTTGAGGCCCCGACTACCGTCAAAGACTAGAATTTTAATGATGTTAGATATTCTGAGTTTACTGCCATTAGGTGTTAGGCCTTCTAAGTTAACTGACCTTAGGCGTTAGGCTTCCTGCGTTTACTGACCTCAGGTGTTAGACATTTTGGGTTTACTGACTTTAGGTGTTAGATTTGGCTTTAGATAAGGGGACCCTTGATGTCTAGTCCCTCATGTGTATATCTGAGGGAAATATTTGAGACACATCTTCAGCAGTAGTTTACCCCAAACTCCTCGGGTGTTTCGGCCTTGAACTGCTACCGGTTCTTGGCTTGCTTGCATCTCCTCATTCACTGTACTAGCTTAGACCTTGGTGGTTTGTTTTCCGAAAACTTACCATCTTGTCAGTTTGTTGCCGAAAAGTAGACTAGTCTTTAAGGGGGCTTATTTTGGTTTTCTGTTTATCTGCTCACTGGTATCCCGAGATCCTTGGATCTCAGCTTATAGCTTTTGATGCTCAATCCTGGTCTCGATTGTTGTTTCAAAGCATTGCTTGTAGCTAATAGCGTTCCCTTAATTAATAAAATGTGGACATTACGTATGTTGATGGTATATCTTTTTTTGGGAGCTCACCATCTTGCCAGTTATCTGTTCACTGGCTTCCCGGGTCTCGTGAGGGACTCAAAGGGATTTCAGGTTCTTGGATCTCAGCTTATGATCAAGATATCTGATCTGCTGGAGCCAACCTTGGATTTTTTTCATCCAATCTGCTCTTCTAAAAATAATGGCAACCCAAACAGACATCATTCCCTTCCAGGAATCACCGGAGGTTGCAATTATTTCTGCTGTTTCTTGGCTTGCTTGCATCTCCTCATTCACTGTACTAGCTTACACCTTGGTGGTTTGTTTTCCGAAAACGTACCATCTTGTCAGTTTGTTGCCGAAAAGTAGACTAGTCTTAAAGGGGGACCTGTTCTGGTTTTTTGTTTATTTGCTTACTGGTTTCCTGGGTCTCGTAAGGGACTTCAGGTTCGTGGAAGTTTTATTGGCATGAAAAAAATAAATCTTACGTTGCCAAAGCACAGGAAGGTTAAATATAAACATTCTTTACAATCTAGGTTAAGATAGAAATGAAATAAAAGTATATAAGAATCTATATATATATCAATACAAGTAGAAAAAGAGCAAAGTATTGATTAATTGGTTCTCAGTGAGAGTGACAGGATCCTGCCATATAGTGTCAGTTTGTGTGTGTTGTACAGTGTTTTGTTGTGTTGTGCTGGTCGTTCTCTTGTCATGACAGGATTTGACATATCTTGCAGCCAGGGTTGAGTTTTCTCCCAGTATGTATGAAATCTTGTCCTTTTGTTGAAACTGGTTGAAGTCTTTGTGGACGTTTGTAAACTGGGGGAAGAATGTTTCTCTGATGTGTGTATAGTTTGGACATGAGGTTAAAAAGTGCAGCTCTGTTTCCACTTGATTCTGTGTGCAGTGTGGACACAGTCGCTCTTCTCTTGGTGTCCATGTCTGTCTGTGTCTGCCCGTCTCTCCAGTGAGCTTGTGATCACTGAGTCTGTACATGGTCAACACTTTTCTTTGTTTACGGTTTTGAGGTATTCTGCCAGTTTATATTCTCTGTTTAATGACAGATAGCATTCCAGTTTGCTTTGCTGAGCTGTTGCTTCCGTCCAGTGTGTGAGATATTTTTCTTTTTGTGTTTTTATGATTTGGTTTAGTCGGGCTGGGGTTTGGGGTTCAGTTTGGCATGTTTTGGGTTGTAGAGTTAGTTCTGATATGAGTTGGATGAGTGGGCTTCTCTCTGGGTTCAGCTCTTGATGGCTTAAGGCTTTATGATGGAGTGTCTCTGTATCACTGTTTTTAAGGTGAGTGTAGAATTGAATCGCTCTTTTTTGTATTTTAATTATTAGAGGGTATAGTCCTAGTTCATCCATACAGTGTGATTGGTTCTATAATCGATTGGATTATTTTGAGCCAGATTCCTGCTGGGATGTCAATTTTTATATTCTTTTTGATTGCGTAAAAAGCTCTTCGTGCCTTGTCTCTCAGGTCGTTCACAGCCTTGTTTAAGTTCCCAGTGTTACTTATGTTTGTACCGAGATATGTGTAGTTCTGGATGTGTTCTAAGGGCATTTTGTTTAGTTTGAAATTGTGATGTTGGGTTTGACGACTGGGCCTTTTTTGGAATGTCATGATTTTGGTCTTTTTAAGGTTAACTGATAGGGCCCATGTTTGACAGAAAGTGTGCAGGATGTCTAGATGTTGCTGTAGGCCCTCTTTACTCTGTCACATTATTTAATAAGCCTGAATCTTAGTTTAAACAAAGTCATAAGTTAAGGGGTTGCCACTCTTTGGGTTTATTAACCTTAGGCTTTGGTTGGATTAGAGGGTTTTTAAGGTCCTGATTTATGACCAAGAGTAGTGTTTTAACAGTATTAGGCATCCTGAGTTTACTGCCATCCGATGGATTAGAGGAGCTTTAAGGCCCTGGCTTCTGACACAGACCAGTGTTTCAACGGTGTTAGGCATTCTGAGTTCACTGCCATCAGGTGGATCAGAGGCACTTTAAGGCCTTGGCTAATGACAAAGACCCGTGTTTTAACTGTATAGACATTCTGAGTTTACTGCCATAGATGGATTAGAGGCGCTTTGAGGCCCCGACTACCGTCAAAGACTAGAATTTTAATGATGTTAGATATTCTGAGTTTACTGCCATTAGGTGTTAGGCCTTCTAAGTTAACTGACCTTAGGCGTTAGGCTTCCTGCGTTTACTGACCTCAGGTGTTAGACATTTTGGGTTTACTGACTTTAGGTGTTAGATTTGGCTTTAGATAAGGGGACCCTTGATGTCTAGTCCCTCATGTGTATATCTGAGGGAAATATTTGAGACACATCTTCAGCAGTAGTTTACCCCAAACTCCTCGGGTGTTTCGGCCTTGAACTGCTACCGGTTCTTGGCTTGCTTGCATCTCCTCATTCACTGTACTAGCTTAGACCTTGGTGGTTTGTTTTCCGAAAACTTACCATCTTGTCAGTTTGTTGCCGAAAAGTAGACTAGTCTTTAAGGGGCTTATTTTGGTTTTCTGTTTATCTGCTCACTGGTATCCCGAGATCCTTGGATCTCAGCTTATAGCTTTTGATGCTCAATCCTGGTCTCGATTGTTGTTTCAAAGCATTGCTTGTAGCTAATAGCGTTCCCTTAATTAATAAAATGTGGACATTACGTATGTTAATGGTATATCTTTTTTTGGGAGCTCACCATCTTGCCAGTTATCTGTTCACTGGCTTCCCGGGTCTCGTGAGGGACTCAAAGGGATTTCAGGTTCTTGGATCTCAGCTTATGATCAAGATATCTGATCTGCTGGTTTTCATCCAATCTGCTCTTCTAAGAATAATGGCAACCCAAACAGACATCATTCCCTTCCAGGAATCACCGGAGGTTGCAATTATTTCTGCTGTTTCTTGGCTTGCTTGCATCTCCTCATTCACTGTACTAGCTTACACCTTGGTGGTTTGTTTTCCGAAAACTTACCATCTTGTCAGTTTGTTGCCGAAAAGTAGACTAGTCTTAAAGGGGGACCTGTTCTGGTTTTTTGTTTATTTGCTTACTGGTTTCTTGTTTATTTGCTTACTGGTTTCCTGGGTCTCGTAAGGGACTTCAGGTTCGTGGAAGTTTTATTGGCATGAAAAAAATAAATCTTACGTTGCCAAAGCACAGGAAGGTTAAATATAAACATTCTTTACAATCTAGGTTAAGATAGAAATGAAATAAAAGTATATAAGAATCTATATATATATCAATACAAGTAGAAAAAGAGCAAAGTATTGATTAATTGGTTCTCAGTGAGAGTGACAGGATCCTGCCATATAGATAGATTAGATGATTAATTTTACACATGTACAAGTGAAATGCAGTTTAAGTGCAGTAGCAGCAAGTGCAGGATATACAGTGGTTGCATAAATTACATTACAGAAGTTTACAGATGGAAATGTACTATGACCATGATTTACAGATGTCTCTAACTATAGACAGTAACAGATGGATATACTATGTATATGTCTATTACTATAGACAGAGTGTCAGTTTGTGTGTGTTGTACAGTGTTTTGTTGTGTTGTGCTGGTCGTTCTCTTGTCATGACAGGATTTGACATATCTTGCAGCCAGGCTTGAGTTTTCTCCCAGTATGTATGAAATCTTGTCCTTTTGTTGAAACTGGTTGAAGTCTTTGTGGACGTTTGTAAACTGGGGGAAGAATGTTTCTCTGATGTGTGTATAGTTTGGACATGAGGTTAAAAAGTGCAGCTCTGTTTCCACTTGATTCTGTGTGCAGTGTGGACACAGTCGCTCTTCTCTTGGTGTCCATGTCTGTCTGTGTCTGCCCGTCTCTACAGTGAGCTTGTGATCACTGAGTCTGTACATGGTCAACACTTTTCTTTGTTTACGGTTTTGAGGTATTCTGCCAGTTTATATTCTCTGTTTAATGACAGATAGCATTCCAGTTTGCTTTGCTGAGCTGTTGCTTCCGTCCAGTGTGTGAGATATTTTTCTTTTTGTGTTTTTATGATTTGGTTTAGTCGGGCTGGGGTTTGGGGTTCAGTTTGGCATGTTTTGGGTTGTAGAGTTAGTTCTGATATGAGTTGGATGAGTGGGCTTCTCTCTGGGTTCAGCTCTTGATGGCTTAAGGCTTTATGATGGAGTGTCTCTGTATCACTGTTTTTAAGGTGAGTGTAGAATTGAATCGCTCTTTTTTGTATTTTAATTATTAGAGGGTATAGTCCTAGTTCATCCATACAGTGTGATTGGTTCTATAATTGATTGGATTATTTTGAGCCAGATTCCTGCTGGGATGTCAATTTTTATATTCTTTTTGATTGCGTAAAAAGCTCTTCGTGCCTTGTCTCTCAGGTCGTTCACAGCCTTGTTTAAGTTCCCAGTGTTACTTATGTTTATACCGAGATATGTGTAGTTCTGGATGTGTTCTAAGGGCATTTTGTTTAGTTTGAAATTGTGATGTTGGGTTTGACGACTGGGCCTTTTTTGGAATGTCATGATTTTGGTCTTTTTAAGGTTAACTGATAGGGCCCATGTTTGACAGAAAGTGTGCAGGATGTCTAGATGTTGCTGTAGGCCCTCTTTACTCTGTCACATTATTTAATAAGCCTGAATCTTAGTTTAAACAAAGTCATAAGTTAAGGGGTTGCCACTCTTTGGGTTTATTAACCTTAGGCTTTGGTTGGATTAGAGGGTTTTTAAGGTCCTGATTTATGACCAAGAGTAGTGTTTTAACAGTATTAGGCATCCTGAGTTTACTGCCATCCGATGGATTAGAGGAGCTTTAAGGCCCTGGCTTCTGACACAGACCAGTGTTTCAACGGTGTTAGGCATTCTGAGTTCACTGCCATCAGGTGGATCAGAGGCACTTTAAGGCCTTGGCTAATGACAAAGACCCGTGTTTTAACTGTATAGACATTCTGAGTTTACTGCCATAGATGGATTAGAGGCGCTTTGAGGCCCCGACTACCGTCAAAGACTAGAATTTTAATGATGTTAGATATTCTGAGTTTACTGCCATTAGGTGTTAGGCCTTCTAAGTTAACTGACCTTAGGCGTTAGGCTTCCTGCGTTTACTGACCTCAGGTGTTAGACATTTTGGGTTTACTGACTTTAGGTGTTAGATTTGGCTTTAGATAAGGGGACCCTTGATGTCTAGTCCCTCATGTGTATATCTGAGGGAAATATTTGAGACACATCTTCAGCAGTAGTTTACCCCAAACTCCTCGGGTGTTTCGGCCTTGAACTGCTACCGGTTCTTGGCTTGCTTGCATCTCCTCATTCACTGTACTAGCTTAGACCTTGGTGGTTTGTTTTCCGAAAACTTACCATCTTGTCAGTTTGTTGCCGAAAAGTAGACTAGTCTTTAAGGGGCTTATTTTGGTTTTCTGTTTATCTGCTCACTGGTATCCCGAGATCCTTGGATCTCAGCTTATAGCTTTTGATGCTCAATCCTGGTCTCGATTGTTGTTTCAAAGCATTGCTTGTAGCTAATAGCGTTCCCTTAATTAATAAAATGTGGACATTACGTATGTTGATGGTATATCTTTTTTTGGAGCTCACCATCTTGCCAGTTATCTGTTCACTGGCTTCCCGGGTCTCGTGAGGGACTCAAAGGGATTTCAGGTTCTTGGATCTCAGCTTATGATCAAGATATCTGATCTGCTGGAGCCAACCTTGGATTTTTTTCATCCAATCTGCTCTTCTAAGAATAATGGCAACCCAAACAGACATCATTCCCTTCCAGGAATCACCGGAGGTTGCAATTATTTCTGCTGTTTCTTGGCTTGCTTGCATCTCCTCATTCACTGTACTAGCTTACACCTTGGTGGTTTGTTTTCCGAAAACTTACCATCTTGTCAGTTTGTTGCCGAAAAGTAGACTAGTCTTAAAGGGGGACCTGTTCTGGTTTTTTGTTTATTTGCTTACTGGTTTCCTGGGTCTCGTAAGGGACTTCAGGTTCGTGGAAGTTTTATTGGCATGAAAAAAATAAATCTTACGTTGCCAAAGCACAGGAAGGTTAAATATAAACATTCTTTACAATCTAGGTTAAGATAGAAATGAAATAAAAGTATATAAGAATCTATATATATATCAATACAAGTAGAAAAAGAGCAAAGTATTGATTAATTGGTTCTCAGTGAGAGTGACAGGATCCTGCCATATAGTGTCAGTTTGTGTGTGTTGTACAGTGTTTTGTTGTGTTGTGCTGGTCGTTCTCTTGTCATGACAGGATTTGACATATCTTGCAGCCAGGGTTGAGTTTTCTCCCAGTATGTATGAAATCTTGTCCTTTTGTTGAAACTGGTTGAAGTCTTTGTGGACGTTTGTAAACTGGGGGAAGAATGTTTCTCTGATGTGTGTATAGTTTGGACATGAGGTTAAAAAGTGCAGCTCTGTTTCCACTTGATTCTGTGTGCAGTGTGGACACAGTCGCTCTTCTCTTGGTGTCCATGTCTGTCTGTGTCTGCCCGTCTCTACAGTGAGCTTGTGATCACTGAGTCTGTACATGGTCAACACTTTTCTTTGTTTACGGTTTTGAGGTATTCTGCCAGTTTATATTCTCTGTTTAATGACAGATAGCATTCCAGTTTGCTTTGCTGAGCTGTTGCTTCCGTCCAGTGTGTGAGATATTTTTCTTTTTGTGTTTTTATGATTTGGTTTAGTCGGGCTGGGGTTTGGGGTTCAGTTTGGCATGTTTTGGGTTGTAGAGTTAGTTCTGATATGAGTTGGATGAGTGGGCTTCTCTCTGGGTTCAGCTCTTGATGGCTTAAGGCTTTATGATGGAGTGTCTCTGTATCACTGTTTTTAAGGTGAGTGTAGAATTGAATCGCTCTTTTTTGTATTTTAATTATTAGAGGGTATAGTCCTAGTTCATCCATACAGTGTGATTGGTTCTATAATCGATTGGATTATTTTGAGCCAGATTCCTGCTGGGATGTCAATTTTTATATTCTTTTTGATTGCGTAAAAAGCTCTTCGTGCCTTGTCTCTCAGGTCGTTCACAGCCTTGTTTAAGTTCCCAGTGTTACTTATGTTTATACCGAGATATGTGTAGTTCTGGATGTGTTCTAAGGGCATTTTGTTTAGTTTGAAATTGTGATGTTGGGTTTGACGACTGGGCCTTTTTTGGAATGTCATGATTTTGGTCTTTTTAAGGTTAACTGATAGGGCCCATGTTTGACAGAAAGTGTGCAGGATGTCTAGATGTTGCTGTAGGCCCTCTTTACTCTGTCACATTATTTAATAAGCCTGAATCTTAGTTTAAACAAAGTCATAAGTTAAGGGGTTGCCACTCTTTGGGTTTATTAACCTTAGGCTTTGGTTGGATTAGAGGGTTTTTAAGGTCCTGATTTATGACCAAGAGTAGTGTTTTAACAGTATTAGGCATCCTGAGTTTACTGCCATCCGATGGATTAGAGGAGCTTTAAGGCCCTGGCTTCTGACACAGACCAGTGTTTCAACGGTGTTAGGCATTCTGAGTTCACTGCCATCAGGTGGATCAGAGGCACTTTAAGGCCTTGGCTAATGACAAAGACCCGTGTTTTAACTGTATAGACATTCTGAGTTTACTGCCATAGATGGATTAGAGGCGCTTTGAGGCCCCGACTACCGTCAAAGACTAGAATTTTAATGATGTTAGATATTCTGAGTTTACTGCCATTAGGTGTTAGGCCTTCTAAGTTAACTGACCTTAGGCGTTAGGCTTCCTGCGTTTACTGACCTCAGGTGTTAGACATTTTGGGTTTACTGACTTTAGGTGTTAGATTTGGCTTTAGATAAGGGGACCCTTGATGTCTAGTCCCTCATGTGTATATCTGAGGGAAATATTTGAGACACATCTTCAGCAGTAGTTTACCCCAAACTCCTCGGGTGTTTCGGCCTTGAACTGCTACCGGTTCTTGGCTTGCTTGCATCTCCTCATTCACTGTACTAGCTTAGACCTTGGTGGTTTGTTTTCCGAAAACTTACCATCTTGTCAGTTTGTTGCCGAAAAGTAGACTAGTCTTTAAGGGGACTTATTTTGGTTTTCTGTTTATCTGCTCACTGGTATCCCGAGATCCTTGGATCTCAGCTTATAGCTTTTGATGCTCAATCCTGGTCTCGATTGTTGTTTCAAAGCATTGCTTGTAGCTAATAGCATTCCCTTAATTAATAAAATGTGGACATTACATGTTGATGGTATATCTTTTTTTGGGAGCTCACCATCTTGCCAGTTTTCTGTTCACTGGCTTCCCGGGTCTCGTGAGGGACTCAAAGGGATTTCAGGTTCTTGGATCTCAGCTTATGATCAAGATATCTGATCTGCTGGTTTTCATCCAATCTGCTCTTCTAAGAATAATCGCAACCCAAACAGACATCATTCCCTTCCAGGAATCACCGGAGGTTGCAATTATTTCTGCTGTTTCTTGGCTTGCTTGCATCTCCTCATTCACTGTACTAGCTTACACCTTGGTGGTTTGTTTTCCGAAAACTTACCATCTTGTCAGTTTGTTGCCGAAAAGTAGACTAGTCTTAAAGGGGGACCTGTTCTGGTTTTTTGTTTATTTGCTTACTGGTTTCCTGGGTCTCGTAAGGGACTTCAGGTTCGTGGAAGTTTTATTGGCATGAAAAAAATAAATCTTACGTTGCCAAAGCACAGGAAGGTTAAATATAAACATTCTTTACAATCTAGGTTAAGATAGAAATGAAATAAAAGTATATAAGAATCTATATATATATCAATACAAGTAGAAAAAGAGCAAAGTATTGATTAATTGGTTCTCAGTGAGAGTGACAGGATCCTGCCATATAGTGTCAGTTTGTGTGTGTTGTACAGTGTTTTGTTGTGTTGTGCTGGTCGTTCTCTTGTCATGACAGGATTTGACATATCTTGCAGCCAGGGTTGAGTTTTCTCCCAGTATGTATGAAATCTTGTCCTTTTGTTGAAACTGGTTGAAGTCTTTGTGGACGTTTGTAAACTGGGGGAAGAATGTTTCTCTGATGTGTGTATAGTTTGGACATGAGGTTAAAAAGTGCAGCTCTGTTTCCACTTGATTCTGTGTGCAGTGTGGACACAGTCGCTCTTCTCTTGGTGTCCATGTCTGTCTGTGTCTGCCCGTCTCTACAGTGAGCTTGTGATCACTGAGTCTGTACATGGTCAACACTTTTCTTTGTTTACGGTTTTGAGGTATTCTGCCAGTTTATATTCTCTGTTTAATGACAGATAGCATTCCAGTTTGCTTTGCTGAGCTGTTGCTTCCGTCCAGTGTGTGAGATATTTTTCTTTTTGTGTTTTTATGATTTGGTTTAGTCGGGCTGGGGTTTGGGGTTCAGTTTGGCATGTTTTGGGTTGTAGAGTTAGTTCTGATATGAGTTGGATGAGTGGGCTTCTCTCTGGGTTCAGCTCTTGATGGCTTAAGGCTTTATGATGGAGTGTCTCTGTATCACTGTTTTTAAGGTGAGTGTAGAATTGAATCGCTCTTTTTTGTATTTTAATTATTAGAGGGTATAGTCCTAGTTCATCCATACAGTGTGATTGGTTCTATAATCGATTGGATTATTTTGAGCCAGATTCCTGCTGGGATGTCAATTTTTATATTCTTTTTGATTGCGTAAAAAGCTCTTCGTGCCTTGTCTCTCAGGTCGTTCACAGCCTTGTTTAAGTTCCCAGTGTTACTTATGTTTATACCGAGATATGTGTAGTTCTGGATGTGTTCTAAGGGCATTTTGTTTAGTTTGAAATTGTGATGTTGGGTTTGACGACTGGGCCTTTTTTGGAATGTCATGATTTTGGTCTTTTTAAGGTTAACTGATAGGGCCCATGTTTGACAGAAAGTGTGCAGGATGTCTAGATGTTGCTGTAGGCCCTCTTTACTCTGTCACATTATTTAATAAGCCTGAATCTTAGTTTAAACAAAGTCATAAGTTAAGGGGTTGCCACTCTTTGGGTTTATTAACCTTAGGCTTTGGTTGGATTAGAGGGTTTTTAAGGTCCTGATTTATGACCAAGAGTAGTGTTTTAACAGTATTAGGCATCCTGAGTTTACTGCCATCCGATGGATTAGAGGAGCTTTAAGGCCCTGGCTTCTGACACAGACCAGTGTTTCAACGGTGTTAGGCATTCTGAGTTCACTGCCATCAGGTGGATCAGAGGCACTTTAAGGCCTTGGCTAATGACAAAGACCCGTGTTTTAACTGTATAGACATTCTGAGTTTACTGCCATAGATGGATTAGAGGCGCTTTGAGGCCCCGACTACCGTCAAAGACTAGAATTTTAATGATGTTAGATATTCTGAGTTTACTGCCATTAGGTGTTAGGCCTTCTAAGTTAACTGACCTTAGGCGTTAGGCTTCCTGCGTTTACTGACCTCAGGTGTTAGACATTTTGGGTTTACTGACTTTAGGTGTTAGATTTGGCTTTAGATAAGGGGACCCTTGATGTCTAGTCCCTCATGTGTATATCTGAGGGAAATATTTGAGACACATCTTCAGCAGTAGTTTACCCCAAACTCCTCGGGTGTTTCGGCCTTGAACTGCTACCGGTTCTTGGCTTGCTTGCATCTCCTCATTCACTGTACTAGCTTAGACCTTGGTGGTTTGTTTTCCGAAAACTTACCATCTTGTCAGTTTGTTGCCGAAAAGTAGACTAGTCTTTAAGGGGCTTATTTTGGTTTTCTGTTTATCTGCTCACTGGTATCCCGAGATCCTTGGATCTCAGCTTATAGCTTTTGATGCTCAATCCTGGTCTCGATTGTTGTTTCAAAGCATTGCTTGTAGCTAATAGCATTCCCTTAATTAATAAAATGTGGACATTACATGTTGATGGTATATCTTTTTTTGGGAGCTCACCATCTTGCCAGTTTTCTGTTCACTGGCTTCCCGGGTCTCGTGAGGGACTCAAAGGGATTCAGGCTTGGATCTCAGCTTATGATCAAGCCTGGTTTTCATCCAATCTGCTCTTCTAAGAATAATCGCAACCCAAACAGACATCATTCCCTTCCAGGAATCACCGGAGGTTGCAATTATTTCTGCTGTTTCTTGGCTTGCTTGCATCTCCTCATTCACTGTACTAGCTTACACCTTGGTGGTTTGTTTTCCGAAAACTTACCATCTTGTCAGTTTGTTGCCGAAAAGTAGACTAGTCTTAAAGGGGGACCTGTTCTGGTTTTTTGTTTATTTGCTTACTGGTTTCCTGGGTCTCGTAAGGGACTTCAGGTTCGTGGAAGTTTTATTGGCATGAAAAAAATAAATCTTACGTTGCCAAAGCACAGGAAGGTTAAATATAAACATTCTTTACAATCTAGGTTAAGATAGAAATGAAATAAAAGTATATAAGAATCTATATATATATCAATACAAGTAGAAAAAGAGCAAAGTATTGATTAATTGGTTCTCAGTGAGAGTGACAGGATCCTGCCATATAGTGTCAGTTTGTGTGTGTTGTACAGTGTTTTGTTGTGTTGTGCTGGTCGTTCTCTTGTCATGACAGGATTTGACATATCTTGCAGCCAGGGTTGAGTTTTCTCCCAGTATGTATGAAATCTTGTCCTTTTGTTGAAACTGGTTGAAGTCTTTGTGGACGTTTGTAAACTGGGGGAAGAATGTTTCTCTGATGTGTGTATAGTTTGGACATGAGGTTAAAAAGTGCAGCTCTGTTTCCACTTGATTCTGTGTGCAGTGTGGACACAGTCGCTCTTCTCTTGGTGTCCATGTCTGTCTGTGTCTGCCCGTCTCTACAGTGAGCTTGTGATCACTGAGTCTGTACATGGTCAACACTTTTCTTTGTTTACGGTTTTGAGGTATTCTGCCAGTTTATATTCTCTGTTTAATGACAGATAGCATTCCAGTTTGCTTTGCTGAGCTGTTGCTTCCGTCCAGTGTGTGAGATATTTTTCTTTTTGTGTTTTTATGATTTGGTTTAGTCGGGCTGGGGTTTGGGGTTCAGTTTGGCATGTTTTGGGTTGTAGAGTTAGTTCTGATATGAGTTGGATGAGTGGGCTTCTCTCTGGGTTCAGCTCTTGATGGCTTAAGGCTTTATGATGGAGTGTCTCTGTATCACTGTTTTTAAGGTGAGTGTAGAATTGAATCGCTCTTTTTTGTATTTTAATTATTAGAGGGTATAGTCCTAGTTCATCCATACAGTGTGATTGGTTCTATAATGATTGGATTATTTTGAGCCAGATTCCTGCTGGGATGTCAATTTTTATATTCTTTTTGATTGCGTAAAAAGCTCTTCGTGCCTTGTCTCTCAGGTCGTTCACAGCCTTGTTTAAGTTCCCAGTGTTACTTATGTTTATACCGAGATATGTGTAGTTCTGGATGTGTTCTAAGGGCATTTTGTTTAGTTTGAAATTGTGATGTTGGGTTTGACGACTGGGCCTTTTTTGGAATGTCATGATTTTGGTCTTTTTAAGGTTAACTGATAGGGCCCATGTTTGACAGAAAGTGTGCAGGATGTCTAGATGTTGCTGTAGGCCCTCTTTACTCTGTCACATTATTTAATAAGCCTGAATCTTAGTTTAAACAAAGTCATAAGTTAAGGGGTTGCCACTCTTTGGGTTTATTAACCTTAGGCTTTGGTTGGATTAGAGGGTTTTTAAGGTCCTGATTTATGACCAAGAGTAGTGTTTTAACAGTATTAGGCATCCTGAGTTTACTGCCATCCGATGGATTAGAGGAGCTTTAAGGCCCTGGCTTCTGACACAGACCAGTGTTTCAACGGTGTTAGGCATTCTGAGTTCACTGCCATCAGGTGGATCAGAGGCACTTTAAGGCCTTGGCTAATGACAAAGACCCGTGTTTTAACTGTATAGACATTCTGAGTTTACTGCCATAGATGGATTAGAGGCGCTTTGAGGCCCCGACTACCGTCAAAGACTAGAATTTTAATGATGTTAGATATTCTGAGTTTACTGCCATTAGGTGTTAGGCCTTCTAAGTTAACTGACCTTAGGCGTTAGGCTTCCTGCGTTTACTGACCTCAGGTGTTAGACATTTTGGTTTACTGACTTTAGGTGTTAGATTTGGCTTTAGATAAGGGGACCCTTGATGTCTAGTCCCTCATGTGTATATCTGAGGGAAATATTTGAGACACATCTTCAGCAGTAGTTTACCCCAAACTCCTCGGGTGTTTCGGCCTTGAACTGCTACCGGTTCTTGGCTTGCTTGCATCTCCTCATTCACTGTACTAGCTTAGACCTTGGTGGTTTGTTTTCCGAAAACTTACCATCTTGTCAGTTTGTTGCCGAAAAGTAGACTAGTCTTTAAGGGGACTTATTTTGGTTTTCTGTTTATCTGCTCACTGGTATCCCGAGATCCTTGGATCTCAGCTTATAGCTTTTGATGCTCAATCCTGGTCTCGATTGTTGTTTCAAAGCATTGCTTGTTGCTAATAGCATTCCCTTAATTAATAAAATGTGGACATTACATGTTGATGGTATATCTTTTTTTGGGAGCTCACCATCTTGCCAGTTTTCTGTTCACTGGCTTCCCGGGTCTCGTGAGGGACTCAAGGGATCAGGTCTTGGATCTCAGCTTATGATCAAGATATCTGATCTGCTGGAGCCAACCTTGGATTTTTTTCATCCAATCTGCTCTTCTAAGAATAATCGCAACCCAAACAGACATCATTCCCTTCCAGGAATCACCGGAGGTTGCAATTATTTCTGCTGTTTCTTGGCTTGCTTGCATCTCCTCATTCACTGTACTAGCTTACACCTTGGTGGTTTGTTTTCCGAAAACTTACCATCTTGTCAGTTTGTTGCCGAAAAGTAGACTAGTCTTAAAGGGGGACCTGTTCTGGTTTTTTGTTTATTTGCTTACTGGTTTCCTGGGTCTCGTAAGGGACTTCAGGTTCGTGGAAGTTTTATTGGCATGAAAAAAATAAATCTTACGTTGCCAAAGCACAGGAAGGTTAAATATAAACATTCTTTACAATCTAGGTTAAGATAGAAATGAAATAAAAGTATATAAGAATCTATATATATATCAATACAAGTAGAAAAAGAGCAAAGTATTGATTAATTGGTTCTCAGTGAGAGTGACAGGATCCTGCCATATAGTGTCAGTTTGTGTGTGTTGTACAGTGTTTTGTTGTGTTGTGCTGGTCGTTCTCTTGTCATGACAGGATTTGACATATCTTGCAGCCAGGGTTGAGTTTTCTCCCAGTATGTATGAAATCTTGTCCTTTTGTTGAAACTGGTTGAAGTCTTTGTGGACGTTTGTAAACTGGGGGAAGAATGTTTCTCTGATGTGTGTATAGTTTGGACATGAGGTTAAAAAGTGCAGCTCTGTTTCCACTTGATTCTGTGTGCAGTGTGGACACAGTCGCTCTTCTCTTGGTGTCCATGTCTGTCTGTGTCTGCCCGTCTCTACAGTGAGCTTGTGATCACTGAGTCTGTACATGGTCAACACTTTTCTTTGTTTACGGTTTTGAGGTATTCTGCCAGTTTATATTCTCTGTTTAATGACAGATAGCATTCCAGTTTGCTTTGCTGAGCTGTTGCTTCCGTCCAGTGTGTGAGATATTTTTCTTTTTGTGTTTTTATGATTTGGTTTAGTCGGGCTGGGGTTTGGGGTTCAGTTTGGCATGTTTTGGGTTGTAGAGTTAGTTCTGATATGAGTTGGATGAGTGGGCTTCTCTCTGGGTTCAGCTCTTGATGGCTTAAGGCTTTATGATGGAGTGTCTCTGTATCACTGTTTTTAAGGTGAGTGTAGAATTGAATCGCTCTTTTTTGTATTTTAATTATTAGAGGGTATAGTCCTAGTTCATCCATACAGTGTGATTGGTTCTATAATTGATTGGATTATTTTGAGCCAGATTCCTGCTGGGATGTCAATTTTTATATTCTTTTTGATTGCGTAAAAAGCTCTTCGTGCCTTGTCTCTCAGGTCGTTCACAGCCTTGTTTAAGTTCCCAGTGTTACTTATGTTTATACCGAGATATGTGTAGTTCTGGATGTGTTCTAAGGGCATTTTGTTTAGTTTGAAATTGTGATGTTGGGTTTGACGACTGGGCCTTTTTTGGAATGTCATGATTTTGGTCTTTTTAAGGTTAACTGATAGGGCCCATGTTTGACAGAAAGTGTGCAGGATGTCTAGATGTTGCTGTAGGCCCTCTTTACTCTGTCACATTATTTAATAAGCCTGAATCTTAGTTTAAACAAAGTCATAAGTTAAGGGGTTGCCACTCTTTGGGTTTATTAACCTTAGGCTTTGGTTGGATTAGAGGGTTTTTAAGGTCCTGATTTATGACCAAGAGTAGTGTTTTAACAGTATTAGGCATCCTGAGTTTACTGCCATCCGATGGATTAGAGGAGCTTTAAGGCCCTGGCTTCTGACACAGACCAGTGTTTCAACGGTGTTAGGCATTCTGAGTTCACTGCCATCAGGTGGATCAGAGGCACTTTAAGGCCTTGGCTAATGACAAAGACCCGTGTTTTAACTGTATAGACATTCTGAGTTTACTGCCATAGATGGATTAGAGGCGCTTTGAGGCCCCGACTACCGTCAAAGACTAGAATTTTAATGATGTTAGATATTCTGAGTTTACTGCCATTAGGTGTTAGGCCTTCTAAGTTAACTGACCTTAGGCGTTAGGCTTCCTGCGTTTACTGACCTCAGGTGTTAGACATTTTGGGTTTACTGACTTTAGGTGTTAGATTTGGCTTTAGATAAGGGGACCCTTGATGTCTAGTCCCTCATGTGTATATCTGAGGGAAATATTTGAGACACATCTTCAGCAGTAGTTTACCCCAAACTCCTCGGGTGTTTCGGCCTTGAACTGCTACCGGTTCTTGGCTTGCTTGCATCTCCTCATTCACTGTACTAGCTTAGACCTTGGTGGTTTGTTTTCCGAAAACTTACCATCTTGTCAGTTTGTTGCCGAAAAGTAGACTAGTCTTTAAGGGGACTTATTTTGGTTTTCTGTTTATCTGCTCACTGGTATCCCGAGATCCTTGGATCTCAGCTTATAGCTTTTGATGCTCAATCCTGGTCTCGATTGTTGTTTCAAAGCATTGCTTGCTGTAGCTAATAGCATTCCCTTAATTAATAAAATGTGGACATTACATTGATGGTATATCTTTTTTTGGGAGCTCACCATCTTGCCAGTTTTCTGTTCACTGGCTTCCCGGGTCTCGTGAGGGACTCAAGGGATTCAGGTTCTTGGATCTCAGCTTATGATCAAGATATCTGATCTGCTGGAGCCAACCTTGGATTTTTTTCATCCAATCTGCTCTTCTAAGAATAATCGCAACCCAAACAGACATCATTCCCTTCCAGGAATCACCGGAGGTGCAATTATTTCTGCTGTTTCTTGGCTTGCTTGCATCTCCTCATTCACTGTACTAGCTTACACCTTGGTGGTTTGTTTTCCGAAAACTTACCATCTTGTCAGTTTGTTGCCGAAAAGTAGACTAGTCTTAAAGGGGGACCTGTTCTGGTTTTTTGTTTATTTGCTTACTGGTTTCCTGGGTCTCGTAAGGGACTTCAGGTTCGTGGAAGTTTTATTGGCATGAAAAAAATAAATCTTACGTTGCCAAAGCACAGGAAGGTTAAATATAAACATTCTTTACAATCTAGGTTAAGATAGAAATGAAATAAAAGTATATAAGAATCTATATATATATATCAATACAAGTAGAAAAAGAGCAAAGTATTGATTAATTGGTTCTCAGTGAGAGTGACAGGATCCTGCCATATAGTGTCAGTTTGTGTGTGTTGTACAGTGTTTTGTTGTGTTGTGCTGGTCGTTCTCTTGTCATGACAGGATTTGACATATCTTGCAGCCAGGGTTGAGTTTTCTCCCAGTATGTATGAAATCTTGTCCTTTTGTTGAAACTGGTTGAAGTCTTTGTGGACGTTTGTAAACTGGGGGAAGAATGTTTCTCTGATGTGTGTATAGTTTGGACATGAGGTTAAAAAGTGCAGCTCTGTTTCCACTTGATTCTGTGTGCAGTGTGGACACAGTCGCTCTTCTCTTGGTGTCCATGTCTGTCTGTGTCTGCCCGTCTCTACAGTGAGCTTGTGATCACTGAGTCTGTACATGGTCAACACTTTTCTTTGTTTAGGGTTTTTTGAGGTATTCTGCCAGTTTATATTCTCTGTTTAATGACAGATAGCATTCCAGTTTGCTTTGCTGAGCTGTTGCTTCCGTCCAGTGTGTGAGATATTTTTCTTTTTGTGTTTTATGATTTGGTTTAGTCGGGCTGGGGTTGGGGTTCAGTTTGGCATGTTTGGGTTGTAGAGTTAGTTCTGATATGAGTTGGATGAGTGGGCTTCTCTCTGGGTTCAGCTCTTGATGGCTTAAGGCTTTATGATGGAGTGTCTCTGTATCACTGTTTTTAAGGTGAGTGTAGAATTGAATCGCTCTTTTTTGTATTTTAATTATTAGAGGGTATAGTCCTAGTTCATCCATACAGTGTGATTGGTTCTATAATGATTGGATTATTTTGAGCCAGATTCCTGCTGGGATGTCAATTTTTATATTCTTTTTGATTGCGTAAAAAGCTCTTCGTGCCTTGTCTCTCAGGTCGTTCACAGCCTTGTTTAAGTTCCCAGTGTTACTTATGTTTATACCGAGATATGTGTAGTTCTGGATGTGTTCTAAGGGCATTTTGTTTAGTTTGAAATTGTGATGTTGGGTTTGACGACTGGGCCTTTTTTGGAATGTCATGATTTTGGTCTTTTTAAGGTTAACTGATAGGGCCCATGTTTGACAGAAAGTGTGCAGGATGTCTAGATGTTGCTGTAGGCCCTCTTTACTCTGTCACATTATTTAATAAGCCTGAATCTTAGTTTAAACAAAGTCATAAGTTAAGGGGTTGCCACTCTTTGGGTTTATTAACCTTAGGCTTTGGTTGGATTAGAGGGTTTTTAAGGTCCTGATTTATGACCAAGAGTAGTGTTTTAACAGTATTAGGCATCCTGAGTTTACTGCCATCCGATGGATTAGAGGAGCTTTAAGGCCCTGGCTTCTGACACAGACCAGTGTTTCAACGGTGTTAGGCATTCTGAGTTCACTGCCATCAGGTGGATCAGAGGCACTTTAAGGCCTTGGCTAATGACAAAGACCCGTGTTTTAACTGTATAGACATTCTGAGTTTACTGCCATAGATGGATTAGAGGCGCTTTGAGGCCCCGACTACCGTCAAAGACTAGAATTTTAATGATGTTAGATATTCTGAGTTTACTGCCATTAGGTGTTAGGCCTTCTAAGTTAACTGACCTTAGGCGTTAGGCTTCCTGCGTTTACTGACCTCAGGTGTTAGACATTTTGGGTTTACTGACTTTAGGTGTTAGATTTGGCTTTAGATAAGGGGACCCTTGATGTCTAGTCCCTCATGTGTATATCTGAGGGAAATATTTGAGACACATCTTCAGCAGTAGTTTACCCCAAACTCCTCGGGTGTTTCGGCCTTGAACTGCTACCGGTTCTTGGCTTGCTTGCATCTCCTCATTCACTGTACTAGCTTAGACCTTGGTGGTTTGTTTTCCGAAAACTTACCATCTTGTCAGTTTGTTGCCGAAAAGTAGACTAGTCTTTAAGGGGACTTATTTTGGTTTTCTGTTTATCTGCTCACTGGTATCCCGAGATCCTTGGATCTCAGCTTATAGCTTTTGATGCTCAATCCTGGATCTCGATTGTTGTTTCAAAGCATTGCTGTAGCTAATAGCATTCCCTTAATTAATAAAATGTGGACATTACACCTTGATGGTATATCTTTTTTTGGGAGCTCACCATCTTGCCAGTTTTCTGTTCACTGGCTTCCCGGGTCTCGTGAGGGACTCAAAGGGATCTCAGCTTGGATCTCAGCTTATGATCAAGATATCTGATCTGCTGGAGCCAACCTTGGATTTTTTCATCCAATCTGCTCTTCTAAGAATAATCGCAACCCAAACAGACATCATTCCCTTCCAGGAATCACCGGAGGTTGCAATTATTTCTGCTGTTTCTTGGCTTGCTTGCATCTCCTCATTCACTGTACTAGCTTACACCTTGGTGGTTTGTTTTCCGAAAACTTACCATCTTGTCAGTTTGTTGCCGAAAAGTAGACTAGTCTTAAAGGGGGACCTGTTCTGGTTTTTTTGTTTATTGCTTACTGGTTTCCTGGGTCTCGTAAGGGACTTCAGGTTCGTGGAAGTTTTATTGGCATGAAAAAAATAAATCTTACGTTGCCAAAGCACAGGAAGGTTAAATATAAACATTCTTTACAATCTAGGTTAAGATAGAAATGAAATAAAAGTATATAAGAATCTATATATATATCAATACAAGTAGAAAAAGAGCAAAGTATTGATTAATTGGTTCTCAGTGAGAGTGACAGGATCCTGCCATATAGTGTCAGTTTGTGTGTGTTGTACAGTGTTTTGTTGTGTTGTGCTGGTCGTTCTCTTGTCATGACAGGATTTGACATATCTTGCAGCCAGGGTTGAGTTTTCTCCCAGTATGTATGAAATCTTGTCCTTTTGTTGAAACTGGTTGAAGTCTTTGTGGAAGTTTGTAAACTGGGGGAAGAATGTTTCTCTGATGTGTGTATAGTTTGGACATGAGGTTAAAAAGTGCAGCTCTGTTTCCACTTGATTCTGTGTGCAGTGTGGACACAGTCGCTCTTCTCTTGGTGTCCATGTCTGTCTGTGTCTGCCCGTCTCTACAGTGAGCTTGTGATCACTGAGTCTGTACATGGTCAACACTTTTTTGTTTAGGGTCTTACGGTTTTGAGGTATTCTGCCAGTTTATATTCTCTGTTTAATGACAGATAGCATTCCAGTTTGCTTTGCTGAGCTGTTGCTTCCGTCCAGTGTGTGAGATATTTTTCTTTTTGTGTTTTTATGATTTGGTTTAGTCGGGCTGGGGTTTGGGGTTCAGTTTGGCATGTTTTGGGTTGTAGAGTTAGTTCTGATATGAGTTGGATGAGTGGGCTTCTCTCTGGGTTCAGCTCTTGATGGCTTAAGGCTTTATGATGGAGTGTCTCTGTATCACTGTTTTAAGGTGAGTGTAGAATTGAATCGCTCTTTTTTGTATTTTAATTATTAGAGGGTATAGTCCTAGTTCATCCATACAGTGTGATTGGTTCTATAATGATTGGATTATTTTGAGCCAGATTCCTGCTGGGATGTCAATTTTTATATTCTTTTTGATTGCGTAAAAAGCTCTTCGTGCCTTGTCTCTCAGGTCGTTCACAGCCTTGTTTAAGTTCCCAGTGTTACTTATGTTTATACCGAGATATGTGTAGTTCTGGATGTGTTCTAAGGGCATTTTGTTTAGTTTGAAATTGTGATGTTGGGTTTGACGACTGGGCCTTTTTTGGAATGTCATGATTTTGGTCTTTTTAAGGTTAACTGATAGGGCCCATGTTTGACAGAAAGTGTGCAGGATGTCTAGATGTTGCTGTAGGCCCTCTTTACTCTGTCACATTATTTAATAAGCCTGAATCTTAGTTTAAACAAAGTCATAAGTTAAGGGGTTGCCACTCTTTGGGTTTATTAACTTAGGCTTTGGTTGGATTAGAGGGTTTTTAAGGTCCTGATTTATGACCAAGAGTAGTGTTTTAACAGTATTAGGCATCCTGAGTTTACTGCCATCCGATGGATTAGAGGAGCTTTAAGGCCCTGGCTTCTGACACAGACCAGTGTTTCAACGGTGTTAGGCATTCTGAGTTCACTGCCATCAGGTGGATCAGAGGCACTTTAAGGCCTTGGCTAATGACAAAGACCCGTGTTTTAACTGTATAGACATTCTGAGTTTACTGCCATAGATGGATTAGAGGCGCTTTGAGGCCCCGACTACCGTCAAAGACTAGAATTTTAATGATGTTAGATATTCTGAGTTTACTGCCATTAGGTGTTAGGCCTTCTAAGTTAACTGACCTTAGGCGTTAGGCTTCCTGCGTTTACTGACCTCAGGTGTTAGACATTTTGGGTTTACTGACTTTAGGTGTTAGATTTGGCTTTAGATAAGGGGACCCTTGATGTCTAGTCCCTCATGTGTATATCTGAGGGAAATATTTGAGACACATCTTCAGCAGTAGTTTACCCCAAACTCCTCGGGTGTTTCGGCCTTGAACTGCTACCGGTTCTTGGCTTGCTTGCATCTCCTCATTCACTGTACTAGCTTAGACCTTGGTGGTTTGTTTTCCGAAAACTTACCATCTTGTCAGTTTGTTGCCGAAAAGTAGACTAGTCTTTAAGGGGACTTATTTTGGTTTTCTGTTTATGCTCACTGGTATCCCGAGATCCTTGGATCTCAGCTTATAGCTTTTGATGCTCAATCCTGATCTCGATTGTTGTTTCAAAGCATTGCTTGTAGCTAATAGCATTCCCTAATTAATAAAATGTGGACATTACACATTGATGGTATATCTTTTTTTGGGAGCTCACCATCTTGCCAGTTTTCTGTACTGGCTTCCCGGGTCTCGTGAGGGACTCAAAGGGATCATCTTGGATCTCAGCTTATGATCAAGATATCTGATCTGCTGGAGCCAACCTTGGATTTTTTTCATCCAATCTGCTCTTCTAAGAATAATCGCAACCCAAACAGACATCATTCCCTTCCAGGAATCACCGGAGGTTGCAATTATTTCTGCTGCTTCTTGGCTTGCTTGCATCTCCTCATTCACTGTACTAGCTTACACCTTGGTGGTTTGTTTTCCGAAAACTTACCATCTTGTCAGTTTGTTGCCGAAAAGTAGACTAGTCTTAAAGGGGGACCTGTTCTGGTTTTTTGTTTATTTGCTTACTGGTTTCCTGGGTCTCGTAAGGGACTTCAGGTTCGTGGAAGTTTTATTGGCATGAAAAAAATAAATCTTACGTTGCCAAAGCACAGGAAGGTTAAATATAAACATTCTTTACAATCTAGGTTAAGATAGAAATGAAATAAAAGTATATAAGAATCTATATATATATCAATACAAGTAGAAAAAGAGCAAAGTATTGATTAATGGTTCTCAGTGAGAGTGACAGGATCCTGCCATATAGTGTCAGTTTGTGTGTGTTGTACAGTGTTTTGTTGTGTTGTGCTGGTCGTTCTCTTGTCATGACAGGATTTGACATATCTTGCAGCCAGGGTTGAGTTTTCTCCCAGTATGTATGAAATCTTGTCCTTTTGTTGAAACTGGTGTGAAGTCTTTGTGGACGTTTGTAAACTGGGGGAAGAATGTTTCTCTGATGTGTGTATAGTTTGGACATGAGGTTAAAAAGTGCAGCTCTGTTTCCACTTGATTCTGTGTGCAGTGTGGACACAGTCGCTCTTCTCTTGGTGTCCATGTCTGTCTGTGTCTGCCCGTCTCTACAGTGAGCTTGTGATCACTGAGTCTGTACATGGTCAACACTTTTCTTTGTTTACGGTTTTGAGGTATTCTGCCAGTTTATATTCTCTGTTTAATGACAGATAGCATTCCAGTTTGCTTTGCTGAGCTGTTGCTTCCGTCCAGTGTGTGAGATATTTTCTTTTTGTGTTTTTATGATTTGGTTTAGTCGGGCTGGGGTTTGGGGTTCAGTTTGGCATGTTTTGGGTTGTAGAGTTAGTTCTGATATGAGTTGGATGAGTGGGCTTCTCTCTGGGTTCAGCTCTTGATGGCTTAAGGCTTTATGATGGAGTGTCTCTGTATCACTGTTTTTAAGGTGAGTGTAGAATTGAATCGCTCTTTTTTGTATTTTAATTATTAGAGGGTATAGTCCTAGTTCATCCATACAGTGTGATTGGTTCTATAATGATTGGATTATTTTGAGCCAGATTCCTGCTGGGATGTCAATTTTTATATTCTTTTTGATTGCGTAAAAAGCTCTTCGTGCCTTGTCTCTCAGGTCGTTCACAGCCTGTTTAAGTTCCCAGTGTTACTTATGTTTATACCGAGATATGTGTAGTTCTGGATGTGTTCTAAGGGCATTTTGTTTAGTTTGAAATTGTGATGTTGGGTTTGACGACTGGGCCTTTTTTGGAATGTCATGATTTTGGTCTTTTTAAGGTTAACTGATAGGGCCCATGTTTGACAGAAAGTGTGCAGGATGTCTAGATGTTGCTGTAGGCCCTCTTTACTCTGTCACATTATTTAATAAGCCTGAATCTTAGTTTAAACAAAGTCATAAGTTAAGGGGTTGCCACTCTTTGGGTTTATTAACCTTAGGCTTTGGTTGGATTAGAGGGTTTTAAGGTCCTGATTTATGACCAAGAGTAGTGTTTTAACAGTATTAGGCATCCTGAGTTTACTGCCATCCGATGGATTAGAGGAGCTTTAAGGCCCTGGCTTCTGACACAGACCAGTGTTTCAACGGTGTTAGGCATTCTGAGTTCACTGCCATCAGGTGGATCAGAGGCACTTTAAGGCCTTGGCTAATGACAAAGACCCGTGTTTTAACTGTATAGACATTCTGAGTTTACTGCCATAGATGGATTAGAGGCGCTTTGAGGCCCCGACTACCGTCAAAGACTAGAATATTTAATGATGTTAGATATTCTGAGTTTACTGCCATTAGGTGTTAGGCCTTCTAAGTTAACTGACCTTAGGCGTTAGGCTTCCTGCGTTTACTGACCTCAGGTGTTAGACATTTTGGGTTTACTGACTTTAGGTGTTAGATTTGGCTTTAGATAAGGGGACCCTTGATGTCTAGTCCCTCATGTGTATATCTGAGGGAAAAATTTGAGACACATCTTCAGCAGTAGTTTACCCCAAACTCCTCGGGTGTTTCGGCCTTGAACTGCTACCGGTTCTTGGCTTGCTTGCATCTCCTCATTCACTGTACTAGCTTAGACCTTGGTGGTTTGTTTTCCGAAAACTTACCATCTTGTCAGTTTGTTGCCGAAAAGTAGACTAGTCTTTAAGGGGACTTATTTTGGTTTTCTGTTTATCTGCTCACTGGTATCCCGAGATCCTTGGATCTCAGCTTATAGCTTTTTGATGCTCAATCCTGGTCTCGATTGTTGTTTCAAAGCATTGTTTGTAGCTAATAGCATTCCCTTAATTAATAAAATGTGGACATTACACATTGATGGTATATATCTTTTTTGGGAGCTCACCATCTTGCCAGTTTTCTGTTCACTGGCTTCCCGGGTCTCGTGAGGGACTCAAAGGGATTTCAGGTTCTTGGATCTCAGCTTATGATCAAGATATCTGATCTGCTGGAGCCAACCTTGGATTTTTTTCATCCAATCTGCTCTTCTAAGAATAATCGCAACCCAAACAGACATCATTCCCTTCCAGGAATCACCGGAGGTTGCAATTATTTCTGCTGTTTCTTGGCTTGCTTGCATCTCCTCATTCACTGTACTAGCTTACACCTTGTGGTTTGTTTTCCGAAAACTTACCATCTTGTCAGTTTGTTGCCGAAAAGTAGACTAGTCTTAAAGGGGGACCTGTTCTGGTTTTTTGTTTATTTGCTTACTGGTTTCCTGGGTCTCGTAAGGGACTTCAGGTTCGTGGAAGTTTTATTGGCATGAAAAAAATAAATCTTACGTTGCCAAAGCACAGGAAGGTTAAATATAAACATTCTTTACAATCTAGGTTAAGATAGAAATGAAATAAAAGTATATAAGAATCTATATATATATATCAATACAAGTAGAAAAAGAGCAAAGTATTGATTAATTGGTTCTCAGTGAGAGTGACAGGATCCTGCCATATAGTGTCAGTTTGTGTGTGTTGTACAGTGTTTTGTTGTGTTGTGCTGGTCGTTCTCTTGTCATGACAGGATTTGACATATCTTGCAGCCAGGGTTGAGTTTTCTCCCAGTATGTATGAAATCTTGTCCTTTTGTTGAAACTGGTTGAAGTCTTTGTGGACGTTTGTAAACTGGGGGAAGAATGTTTCTCTGATGTGTGTATAGTTTGGACATGAGGTTAAAAAGTGCAGCTCTGTTTCCACTTGATTCTGTGTGCAGTGTGGACACAGTCGCTCTTCTCTTGGTGTCCATGTCTGTCTGTGTCTGCCCGTCTCTACAGTGAGCTTGTGATCACTGAGTCTGTACATGGTCAACACTTTTCTTTGTTTACGGTTTTGAGGTATTCTGCCAGTTTATATTCTCTGTTTAATGACAGATAGCATTCCAGTTTGCTTTGCTGAGCTGTTGCTTCCGTCCAGTGTGTGAGATATTTTTCTTTTGTGTTTTTATGATTTGGTTTAGTCGGGCTGGGGTTTGGGGTTCAGTTTGGCATGTTTTGGGTTGTAGAGTTAGTTCTGATATGAGTTGGATGAGTGGGCTTCTCTCTGGGTTCAGCTCTTGATGGCTTAAGGCTTTATGATGGAGTGTCTCTGTATCACTGTTTTTAAGGTGAGTGTAGAATTGAATCGCTCTTTTTGTATTTTAATTATTAGAGGGTATAGTCCTAGTTCATCCATACAGTGTGATTGGTTCTATAATGATTGGATTATTTTGAGCCAGATTCCTGCTGGGATGTCAATTTTTATATTCTTTTTGATTGCGTAAAAAGCTCTTCGTGCCTTGTCTCTCAGGTCGTTCACAGCCTTGTTTAAGTTCCCAGTGTTACTTATGTTTATACCGAGATATGTGTAGTTCTGGATGTGTTCTAAGGGCATTTTGTTTAGTTTGAAATTGTGATGTTGGGTTTGACGACTGGGCCTTTTTTGGAATGTCATGATTTTGGTCTTTTTAAGGTTAACTGATAGGGCCCATGTTTGACAGAAAGTGTGCAGGATGTCTAGATGTTGCTGTAGGCCCTCTTTACTCTGTCACATTATTTAATAAGCCTGAATCTTAGTTTAAACAAAGTCATAAGTTAAGGGGTTGCCACTCTTTGGGTTTATTAACCTTAGGCTTTGGTTGGATTAGAGGGTTTTAAGGTCCTGATTTATGACCAAGAGTAGTGTTTTAACAGTATTAGGCATCCTGAGTTTACTGCCATCCGATGGATTAGAGGAGCTTTAAGGCCCTGGCTTCTGACACAGACCAGTGTTTCAACGGTGTTAGGCATTCTGAGTTCACTGCCATCAGGTGGATCAGAGGCACTTTAAGGCCTTGGCTAATGACAAAGACCCGTGTTTTAACTGTATAGACATTCTGAGTTTACTGCCATAGATGGATTAGAGGCGCTTTGAGGCCCCGACTACCGTCAAAGACTAGAATTTTAATGATGTTAGATATTCTGAGTTTACTGCCATTAGGTGTTAGGCCTTCTAAGTTAACTGACCTTAGGCGTTAGGCTTCCTGCGTTTACTGACCTCAGGTGTTAGACATTTTGGGTTTACTGACTTTAGGTGTTAGATTTGGCTTTAGATAAGGGGACCCTTGATGTCTAGTCCCTCATGTGTATATCTGAGGGAAATATTTGAGACACATCTTCAGCAGTAGTTTACCCCAAACTCCTCGGGTGTTTCGGCCTTGAACTGCTACCGGTTCTTGGCTTGCTTGCATCTCCTCATTCACTGTACTAGCTTAGACCTTGGTGGTTTGTTTTCCGAAAACTTACCATCTTGTCAGTTTGTTGCCGAAAAGTAGACTAGTCTTTAAGGGGACTTATTTTGGTTTTCTGTTTATCTGCTCACTGGTATCCCGAGATCCTTGGATCTCAGCTTATAGCTTTTGATGCTCAATCCTGGCTCGATTGTTGTTTCAAAGCATTGCTTGTAGCTAATAGCATTCCCTTAATTAATAAAATGGACATTACACCTTGATGGTATATCTTTTTTTGGGAGCTCACCATCTTGCCAGTTTTCTGTTCACTGGCTTCCCGGGTCTCGTGAGGGACTCAAAGGGACATCTTGGATCTCAGCTTATGATCAAGATATCTGATCTGCTGGAGCCAACCTTGGATTTTTTCATCCAATCTGCTCTTCTAAGAATAATCGCAACCCAAACAGACATCATTCCCTTCCAGGAATCACCGGAGGTTGCAATTATTTCTGCTGCTTCTTGGCTTGCTTGCATCTCCTCATTCACTGTACTAGCTTACACCTTGGTGGTTTGTTTTCCGAAAACTTACCATCTTGTCAGTTTGTTGCCGAAAAGTAGACTAGTCTTAAAGGGGGACCTGTTCTGGTTTTTTGTTTATTTGCTTACTGGTTTCCTGGGTCTCGTAAGGGACTTCAGGTTCGTGGAAGTTTTATTGGCATGAAAAAAATAAATCTTACGTTGCCAAAGCACAGGAAGGTTAAATATAAACATTCTTTACAATCTAGGTTAAGATAGAAATGAAATAAAAGTATATAAGAATCTATATATATATCAATACAAGTAGAAAAAGAGCAAAGTATTGATTAATTGGTTCTCAGTGAGAGTGACAGGATCCTGCCATATAGTGTCAGTTTGTGTGTGTTGTACAGTGTTTTGTTGTGTGTTGTGCTGGTCGTTCTCTTGTCATGACAGGATTTGACATATCTTGCAGCCAGGGTTGAGTTTTCTCCCAGTATGTATGAAATCTTGTCCTTTTGTTGAAACTGGTTGAAGTCTTTGTGGACGTTTGTAAACTGGGGGAAGAATGTTTCTCTGATGTGTGTATAGTTTGGACATGAGGTTAAAAAGTGCAGCTCTGTTTCCACTTGATTCTGTGTGCAGTGTGGACACAGTCGCTCTTCTCTTGGTGTCCATGTCTGTCTGTGTCTGCCCGTCTCTACAGTGAGCTTGTGATCACTGAGTCTGTACATGGTCAACACTTTTCTTTGTTTACGGTTTTGAGGAGGTATTCTGCCAGTTTATATTCTCTGTTTAATGACAGATAGCATTCCAGTTTGCTTTGCTGAGCTGTTGCTTCCGTCCAGTGTGTGAGATATTTTTCTTTTTGTTTTTTATGATTTGGTTTAGTCGGGCTGGGGTTTGGGGTTCAGTTTGGCATGTTTTGGGTTGTAGAGTTAGTTCTGATATGAGTTGGATGAGTGGGCTTCTCTCTGGGTTCAGCTCTTGATGGCTTAAGGCTTTATGATGGAGTGTCTCTGTATCACTGTTTTTAAGGTGAGTGTAGAATTGAATCGCTCTTTTTTGTATTTTAATTATTAGAGGGTATAGTCCTAGTTCATCCATACAGTGTGATTGGTTCTATAATGATTGGATTATTTTGAGCCAGATTCCTGCTGGGATGTCAATTTTATATTCTTTTTGATTGCGTAAAAAGCTCTTCGTGCCTTGTCTCTCAGGTCGTTCACAGCCTTGTTTAAGTTCCCAGTGTTACTTATGTTTATACCGAGATATGTGTAGTTCTGGATGTGTTCTAAGGGCATTTTGTTTAGTTTGAAATTGTGATGTTGGGTTTGACGACTGGGCCTTTTTTGGAATGTCATGATTTTGGTCTTTTTAAGGTTAACTGATAGGGCCCATGTTTGACAGAAAGTGTGCAGGATGTCTAGATGTTGCTGTAGGCCCTCTTTACTCTGTCACATTATTTAATAAGCCTGAATCTTAGTTTAAACAAAGTCATAAGTTAAGGGGTTGCCACTCTTTGGGTTTATTAACCTTAGGCTTTGGTTGGATTAGAGGGTTTTTAAGGTCCTGATTTATGACCAAGAGTAGTGTTTTAACAGTATTAGGCATCCTGAGTTTACTGCCATCCGATGGATTAGAGGAGCTTTAAGGCCCTGGCTTCTGACACAGACCAGTGTTTCAACGGTGTTAGGCATTCTGAGTTCACTGCCATCAGGTGGATCAGAGGCACTTTAAGGCCTTGGCTAATGACAAAGACCCGTGTTTTAACTGTATAGACATTCTGAGTTTACTGCCATAGATGGATTAGAGGCGCTTTGAGGCCCCGACTACCGTCAAAGACTAGAATTTTAATGATGTTAGATATTCTGAGTTTACTGCCATTAGGTGTTAGGCCTTCTAAGTTAACTGACCTTAGGCGTTAGGCTTCCTGCGTTTACTGACCTCAGGTGTTAGACATTTTGGGTTTACTGACTTTAGGTGTTAGATTTGGCTTTAGATAAGGGGACCCTTGATGTCTAGTCCCTCATGTGTATATCTGAGGGAAATATTTGAGACACATCTTCAGCAGTAGTTTACCCCAAACTCCTCGGGTGTTTCGGCCTTGAACTGCTACCGGTTCTTGGCTTGCTTGCATCTCCTCATTCACTGTACTAGCTTAGACCTTGGTGGTTTGTTTTCCGAAAACTTACCATCTTGTCAGTTTGTTGCCGAAAAGTAGACTAGTCTTTAAGGGGACTTATTTTGGTTTTCTGTTTATCTGCTCACTGGTATCCCGAGATCCTTGGATCTCAGCTTATAGCTTTTGATGACAATCCTGGTCTCGATTGTTGTTTCAAAGCATTGCTTGTAGCTAATAGCATTCCCTTAATTAATAAAATGTGGACATTACATGTTGATGGTATATCTTTTTTTGGGAGCTCACCATCTTGCCAGTTTTCTGTTCACTGGCTTCCCGGGTCTCGGAGGGATCAAGGGATCAGGGTCTTGGATCTCAGCTTATGATCAAGATATCTGATCTGCTGGAGCCAACCTTGGATTTTTTTCATCCAATCTGCTCTTCTAAGAATAATCGCAACCCAAACAGACATCATTCCCTTCCAGGAATCACCGGAGGTTGCAATTATTTCTGCTGTTTCTTGGCTTGCTTGCATCTCCTCATTCACTGTACTAGCTTACACCTTGGTGGTTTGTTTTCCGAAAACTTACCATTGTCAGTTTGTTGCCGAAAAGTAGACTAGTCTTAAAGGGGGACCTGTTCTGGTTTTTTGTTTATTTGCTTACTGGTTTCCGGGGTCGTCGGGACTTCAGGTTCGTGGAAGTTTTATTGGCATGAAAAAAATAAATCTTACGTTGCCAAAGCACAGGAAGGTTAAATATAAACATTCTTTACAATCTAGGTTAAGATAGAAATGAAATAAAAGTATATAAGAATCTATATATATATCAATACAAGTAGCAAAGAAAAAAGAGCAAAGTATTGATTATTGTTCTCAGTGAGAGTGACAGGATCCTGCCATATAGTGTCAGTTTGTGTGTGTTGTACAGTGTTTTGTTGTGTTGTGCTGGTCGTTCTCTTGTCATGACAGGATTTGACATATCTTGCAGCCAGGGTTGAGTTTCTCCCAGTATGTATGAAATCTTGTCCTTTTGTTGA
>JAOTQM010000263.1:0-33492 GCA_026939265.1 Oreonectes daqikongensis | reverse complement strand
AGTGTCAGTTGTGTGTGTTGTACATGTTTTGTGTGTTGTGCTGGTCGTTCCTTGTCATGACAGGATTGACATATCTTGCAGCCAGGGTTGAGTTTTCTCCAGTATGTATGAAATCTTGTCCTTTTGTTGAAACTGGTTGAAGTCTTTGTGGACGTTTGTAAACTGGGGGAAGAATGTTTCTCTGATGTGTGTATAGTTTGGACATGAGGTTAAAAAGTGCAGCTCTGTTTCCACTTGATTCTGTGTGCAGTGTGGACACAGTCGCTCTTCTCTTGGTGTCCATGTCTGTCTGTGTCTGCCCGTCTCTACAGTGAGCTTGTGATCACTGAGTCTGTACATGGTCAACACTTTTCTTTGTTTACGGTTTTGAGGTATTCTGCCAGTTTATATTCTCTGTTTAATGACAGATAGCATTCCAGTTTGCTTTGCTGAGCTGTTGCTTCCGTCCAGTGTGTGAGATATTTTTCTTTTTGTGTTTTTATGATTTGGTTTAGTCGGGCTGGGGTTTGGGGTTCAGTTTGGCATGTTTGGGTTGTAGAGTTAGTTCTGATATGAGTTGGATGAGTGGGCTTCTCTCTGGGTTCAGCTCTTGATGGCTTAAGGCTTTATGATGGAGTGTCTCTGTATCACTGTTTTAAGGTGAGTGTAGAATTGAATCGCTCTTTTTTGTATTTTAATTATTAGAGGGTATAGTCCTAGTTCATCCATACAGTGTGATTGGTTCTATAATGATTGGATTATTTTGAGCCAGATTCCTGCTGGGATGTCAATTTTTATATTCTTTTTGATTGCGTAAAAAGCTCTTCGTGCCTTGTCTCTCAGGTCGTTCACAGCCTTGTTTAAGTTCCCAGTGTTACTTATGTTTATACCGAGATATGTGTAGTTCTGGATGTGTTCTAAGGGCATTTTGTTTAGTTTGAAATTGTGATGTTGGGTTTGACGACTGGGCCTTTTTTGGAATGTCATGATTTTGGTCTTTTTAAGGTTAACTGATAGGGCCCATGTTTGACAGAAAGTGTGCAGGATGTCTAGATGTTGCTGTAGGCCCTCTTTACTCTGTCACATTATTTAATAAGCCTGAATCTTAGTTTAAACAAAGTCATAAGTTAAGGGGTTGCCACTCTTTGGGTTTATTAACCTTAGGCTTTGGTTGGATTAGAGGGTTTTTAAGGTCCTGATTTATGACCAAGAGTAGTGTTTTAACAGTATTAGGCATCCTGAGTTTACTGCCATCCGATGGATTAGAGGAGCTTTAAGGCCCTGGCTTCTGACACAGACCAGTGTTTCAACGGTGTTAGGCATTCTGAGTTCACTGCCATCAGGTGGATCAGAGGCACTTTAAGGCCTTGGCTAATGACAAAGACCCGTGTTTTAACTGTATAGACATTCTGAGTTTACTGCCATAGATGGATTAGAGGCGCTTTGAGGCCCCGACTACCGTCAAAGACTAGAATTTTAATGATGTTAGATATTCTGAGTTTACTGCCATTAGGTGTTAGGCCTTCTAAGTTAACTGACCTTAGGCGTTAGGCTTCCTGCGTTTACTGACCTCAGGTGTTAGACATTTTGGGTTTACTGACTTTAGGTGTTAGATTTGGCTTTAGATAAGGGGACCCTTGATGTCTAGTCCCTCATGTGTATATCTGAGGGAAATATTTGAGACCATCTTCAGCAGTAGTTTACCCCAAACCTCCTCGGTTGTTTCGGCCTTGAACTGCTACCGGTCTTGGCTTGCTTGCATCTCCTCATTCACTGTACTAGCTTAGACCTTGGTGGTTTGTTTTCCGAAAACTTACCATCTTGTCAGTTTGTTGCCGAAAAGTAGACTAGTCTTTAAGGGGACTTATTTTGGTTTTCTGTTTATCTGCTCACTGGTATCCCGAGATCCTTGGATCTCAGCTTATAGCTTGATGCTCAATCCTGGTCTCGATTGTTGTGTCAAAGCATTGCTTGTTGCTAATAGCATTCCCTTAATTATAAAATGTGGACATTACGTATGTTATGGTATCTTTTTTTTTGGAGCTCACCATCTTGCCAGTTTTCTGTTCACTGGCTTCCCGGGTCTCGCGAGGACTCAAAGACTTCTTGGATCTCAGCTTATGATCAAGATATCTGATCTGCTGGAGCCAACCTTGGATTTTTTCATCCAATCTGCTCTTCTAAGAATAATCGCAACCCAAACAGACATCATTCCCTTCCAGGAATCACCGGAGGTTGCAATTATTTCTGCTGTTTCTTGGCTTGCTTGCATCTCCTCATTCACTGTACTAGCTTACACCTTGGTGGTTTGTTTTCCGAAAACTTACCATCTTGTCAGTTTGTTGCCGAAAAGTAGACTAGTCTTAAAGGGGGACCTGTTCTGGTTTTTTGTTTATTTGCTTACTGGTTTCCTGGGTCTCGTAAGGGACTTCAGGTTCGTGGAAGTTTTATTGGCATGAAAAAAATAAATCTTACGTTGCCAAAGCACAGGAAGGTTAAATATAAACATTCTTTACAATCTAGGTTAAGATAGAAATGAAATAAAAGTATATAAGAATCTATATATATATCAATACAAGTAGAAAAAGAGCAAAGTATTGATTAATTGGTTCTCAGTGAGAGTGACAGGATCCTGCCATATAGTGTCAGTTTGTGTGTGTTGTACAGTGTTTTGTTGTGTTGTGCTGGTCGTTCTCTTGTCATGACAGGATTTGACATATCTTGCAGCCAGGGTTGAGTTTTCTCCCAGTATGTATGAAATCTTGTCCTTTTGTTGAAACTGGTTGAAGTCTTTGTGGACGTTTGTAAACTGGGGGAAGAATGTTTCTCTGATGTGTGTATAGTTTGGACATGAGGTTAAAAAGTGCAGCTCTGTTTCCACTTGATTCTGTGTGCAGTGTGGACACAGTCGCTCTTCTCTTGGTGTCCATGTCTGTCTGTGTCTGCCCGTCTCTACAGTGAGCTTGTGATCACTGAGTCTGTACATGGTCAACACTTTTCTTTGTTTAGGGTTTTTTTGAGGTATTCTGCCAGTTTATATTCTCTGTTTAATGACAGATAGCATTCCAGTTTGCTTTGCTGAGCTGTTGCTTCCGTCCAGTGTGTGAGATATTTTTCTTTTTGTGTTTTTATGATTTGGTTTAGTCGGGCTGGGGTTTGGGGTTCAGTTTGGCATGTTTTGGGTTGTAGAGTTAGTTCTGATATGAGTTGGATGAGTGGGCTTCTCTCTGGGTTCAGCTCTTGATGGCTTAAGGCTTTATGATGGAGTGTCTCTGTATCACTGTTTTTAAGGTGAGTGTAGAATTGAATCGCTCTTTTTTTGTATTTTAATTATTAGAGGGTATAGTCCTAGTTCATCCATACAGTGTGATTGGTTCTATAATTGATTGGATTATTTTGAGCCAGATTCCTGCTGGGATGTCAATTTTTATATTCTTTTTGATTGCGTAAAAAGCTCTTCGTGCCTTGTCTCTCAGGTCGTTCACAGCCTTGTTTAAGTTCCCAGTGTTACTTATGTTTATACCGAGATATGTGTAGTTCTGGATGTGTTCTAAGGGCATTTTGTTTAGTTTGAAATTGTGATGTTGGGTTTGACGACTGGGCCTTTTTTGGAATGTCATGATTTTGGTCTTTTTAAGGTTAACTGATAGGGCCCATGTTTGACAGAAAGTGTGCAGGATGTCTAGATGTTGCTGTAGGCCCTCTTTACTCTGTCACATTATTTAATAAGCCTGAATCTTAGTTTAAACAAAGTCATAAGTTAAGGGGTTGCCACTCTTTGGGTTTATTAACCTTAGGCTTTGGTTGGATTAGAGGGTTTTAAGGTCCTGATTTATGACCAAGAGTAGTGTTTTAACAGTATTAGGCATCCTGAGTTTACTGCCATCCGATGGATTAGAGGAGCTTTAAGGCCCTGGCTTCTGACACAGACCAGTGTTTCAACGGTGTTAGGCATTCTGAGTTCACTGCCATCAGGTGGATCAGAGGCACTTTAAGGCCTTGGCTAATGACAAAGACCCGTGTTTTAACTGTATAGACATTCTGAGTTTACTGCCATAGATGGATTAGAGGCGCTTTGAGGCCCCGACTACCGTCAAAGACTAGAATTTTAATGATGTTAGATATTCTGAGTTTACTGCCATTAGGTGTTAGGCCTTCTAAGTTAACTGACCTTAGGCGTTAGGCTTCCTGCGTTTACTGACCTCAGGTGTTAGACATTTTGGGTTTACTGACTTTAGGTGTTAGATTTGGCTTTAGATAAGGGGACCCTTGATGTCTAGTCCCTCATGTGTATATCTGAGGGAAATATTTGAGACACATCTTCAGCAGTAGTTTACCCCAAACTCCTCGGGTGTTTCGGCCTTGAACTGCTACCGGTTCTTGGCTTGCTTGCATCTCCTCATTCACTGTACTAGCTTAGACCTTGGTGGTTTGTTTTCCGAAAACTTACCATCTTGTCAGTTTGTTGCCGAAAAGTAGACTAGTCTTTAAGGGGACTTATTTTGGTTTTCTGTTTATCTGCTCACTGGTATCCCGAGATCCTTGGATCTCAGCTTATAGCTTTTGATCATGACTCAACCCCTGGTCTCGATTGTTGTTTCAAAGCATTGCTTGTAGCTAATAGCATTCCCTTAATTAATAAAATGTGGACATTACACATGTTGATGGTATATCTTTTTTTGGGAGCTCACCATCTTGCCAGTTTTCTGTTCACTGGCTTCCCGGGTCTCGCGAGGGACTCAAGGATCTCAGCTTATGATCAAGATCTCTGCTTATGATCAAGATATCTGATTTTTTTCATCCAATCTGCTCTTCTAAGAATAATCGCAACCCAAACAGACATCATTCCCTTCCAGGAATCACCGGAGGTTGCAATTATTTCTGCTGTTTCTTGGCTTGCTTGCATCTCCTCATTCACTGTACTAGCTTACACCTTGGTGGTTTGTTTTCCGAAAACTTACCATCTTGTCAGTTTGTTGCCGAAAAGTAGACTAGTCTTAAAGGGGGACCTGTTCTGGTTTTTGTTTATTTGCTTACTGGTTTCCTGGGTCTCGTAAGGGACTTCAGGTTCGTGGAAGTTTTATTGGCATGAAAAAATAAATCTTACGTTGCCAAAGCACAGGAAGGTTAAATATAAACATTCTTTACAATCTAGGTTAAGATAGAAATGAAATAAAAGTATATAAGAATCTATATATATATCAATACAAGTAGAAAAAGAGCAAAGTATTGATTATTGGTTCTCAGTGAGAGTGACAGGATCCTGCCATATAGTGTCAGTTTGTGTGTGTTGTACAGTGTTTTTGTTGTGTGTGCTGGTCGTTCTCTTGTCATGACAGGATTTGACATATCTTGCAGCCAGGGTTGAGTTTTCTCCCAGTATGTATGAAATGAAAAAGTCTTGTGGACGTTTGTAAACTGGGGGAAGAATGTTTCTCTGATGTGTGATAGTTTGGACATGAGGTTAAAAAGTGCAGCTCTGTTGATTCTGTGTGCAGTGTGGACACAGTGTCTGCCCGTCTCTCCAGTGAGCTTGTGATCACTGAGTCTGTACATGGTCAACACTTTTCTTTGTTTACGGTTTTGAGGTATTCTGCCAGTTTATATTCTCTGTTTAATGACAGATAGCATTCCAGTTTGCTTTGCTGAGCTGTTGCTTCCGTCCAGTGTGTGAGATATTTTTCTTTTTGTGTTTTTATGATTTGGTTTAGTCGGGCTGGGGTTTGGGGTTCAGTTTGGCATGTTTTGGGTTGTAGAGTTAGTTCTGATATGAGTTGGATGAGTGGGCTTCTCTCTGGGTTCAGCTCTTGATGGCTTAAGGCTTTATGATGGAGTGTCTCTGTATCACTGTTTTTAAGGTGAGTGTAGAATTGAATCGCTCTTTTTTGTATTTTAATTATTAGAGGGTATAGTCCTAGTTCATCCATACAGTGTGATTGGTTCTATAATTGATTGGATTATTTTGAGCCAGATTCCTGCTGGGATGTCAATTTTTATATTCTTTTTGATTGCGTAAAAAGCTCTTCGTGCCTTGTCTCTCAGGTCGTTCACAGCCTTGTTTAAGTTCCCAGTGTTACTTATGTTTATACCGAGATATGTGTAGTTCTGGATGTGTTCTAAGGGCATTTTGTTTAGTTTGAAATTGTGATGTTGGGTTTGACGACTGGGCCTTTTTTGGAATGTCATGATTTTGGTCTTTTTAAGGTTAACTGATAGGGCCCATGTTTGACAGAAAGTGTGCAGGATGTCTAGATGTTGCTGTAGGCCCTCTTTACTCTGTCACATTATTTAATAAGCCTGAATCTTAGTTTAAACAAAGTCATAAGTTAAGGGGTTGCCACTCTTTGGGTTTATTAACCTTAGGCTTTGGTTGGATTAGAGGGTTTTTAAGGTCCTGATTTATGACCAAGAGTAGTGTTTTAACAGTATTAGGCATCCTGAGTTTACTGCCATCCGATGGATTAGAGGAGCTTTAAGGCCCTGGCTTCTGACACAGACCAGTGTTTCAACGGTGTTAGGCATTCTGAGTTCACTGCCATCAGGTGGATCAGAGGCACTTTAAGGCCTTGGCTAATGACAAAGACCCGTGTTTTAACTGTATAGACATTCTGAGTTTACTGCCATAGATGGATTAGAGGCGCTTTGAGGCCCCGACTACCGTCAAAGACTAGAATTTTAATGATGTTAGATATTCTGAGTTTACTGCCATTAGGTGTTAGGCCTTCTAAGTTAACTGACCTTAGGCGTTAGGCTTCCTGCGTTTACTGACCTCAGGTGTTAGACATTTTGGGTTTACTGACTTTAGGTGTTAGATTTGGCTTTAGATAAGGGGACCCTTGATGTCTAGTCCCTCATGTGTATATCTGAGGGAAATATTTGAGACACATCTTCAGCAGTAGTTTACCCCAAACTCCTCGGGTGTTTCGGCCTTGAACTGCTACCGGTTCTTGGCTTGCTTGCATCTCCTCATTCACTGTACTAGCTTAGACCTTGGTGGTTTGTTTTCCGAAAACTTACCATCTTGTCAGTTTGTTGCCGAAAAGTAGACTAGTCTTTAAGGGGACTTATTTTGGTTTTCTGTTTATCTGCTCACTGGTATCCCGAGATCCTTGGATCTCAGCTTATAGCTTTTGATGCTCAACCTGGTCTCGATTGTTGTTTCAAAGCATTGCTTGTAGCTAATAGCATTCCCTTAATTAATAAAATGTGGACATTACATGTTGATGGTATATCTTTTTTGGGAGCTCACCATCTTGCCAGTTTTCTGTTCACTGGCTTCCCGGGTCTCGCGAGGGACTCAAAGGGATTAAGTTCTTGGATCTCAGCTTATGATCAAGATATCTGATCTGCTCTTGGATTTTTTCATCCAATCTGCTCTTCTAAGAATAATCGCAACCCAAACAGACATCATTCCCTTCCAGGAATCACCGGAGGTTGCAATTATTTCTGCTGCTTCTTGGCTTGCTTGCATCTCCTCATTCACTGTACTAGCTTACACCTTGGTGGTTTGTTTTCCGAAAACTTACCATCTTGTCAGTTTGTTGCCGAAAAGTAGACTAGTCTTAAAGGGGGACCTGTTCTGGTTCTTTGTTTATTTGCTTACTGGTTTCCTGGGTCTCGTAAGGGACTTCAGGTTCGTGGAAGTTTTATTGGCATGAAAAAATAAATCTTACGTTGCCAAAGCACAGGAAGGTTAAATATAAACATTCTTTACAATCTAGGTTAAGATAGAAATGAAATAAAAGTATATAAGAATCTATATATATATCAATACAAGTAGAAAAAGAGCAAAGTATTGATTAATTGGTTCTCAGTGAGAGTGACAGGATCCTGCCATATAGTGTCAGTTTGTGTGTGTTGTACAGTGTTTGTTGTGTTGTGCTGGTCGTTCTCTTGTCATGACAGGATTTGACATATCTTGCAGCCAGGGTTGAGTTTTCTCCCAGTATGTATGAAATCTTGTCCTTTTGTTGAAACTGGTTGAAGTCTTTGTGGACGTTTGTAAACTGGGGGAAGAATGTTTCTCTGATGTGTGTATAGTTTGGACATGAGGTTAAAAAGTGCAGCTCTGTTTCCACTTGATTCTGTGTGCAGTGTGGACACAGTCGCTCTTCTCTTGGTGTCCATGTCTGTCTGTGTCTGCCCGTCTCTACAGTGAGCTTGTGATCACTGAGTCTGTACATGGTCAACACTTTTCTTTGTTTACGGTTTTGAGGTATTCTGCAGTTTATATTCTCTGTTTAATGACAGATAGCATTCCAGTTTGCTTTGCTGAGCTGTTGCTTCCGTCCAGTGTGTGAGATATTTTTCTTTTTGTGTTTTATGATTTGGTTTAGTCGGGCTGGGGTTTGGGGTTCAGTTTGGCATGTTTTGGGTTGTAGAGTTAGTTCTGATATGAGTTGGATGAGTGGGCTTCTCTCTGGTTCAGCTCTTGATGGCTTAAGGCTTTATGATGGAGTGTCTCTGTATCACTGTTTTTAAGGTGAGTGTAGAATTGAATCGCTCTTTTTTGTATTTTAATTATTAGAGGGTATAGTCCTAGTTCATCCATACAGTGTGATTGGTTCTATAATCGATTGGATTATTTTGAGCCAGATTCCTGCTGGGATGTCAATTTTTATATTCTTTTTGATTGCGTAAAAAGCTCTTCGTGCCTTGTCTCTCAGGTCGTTCACAGCCTTGTTTAAGTTCCCAGTGTTACTTATGTTTATACCGAGATATGTGTAGTTCTGGATGTGTTCTAAGGGCATTTTGTTTAGTTTGAAATTGTGATGTTGGGTTTGACGACTGGGCCTTTTTTGGAATGTCATGATTTTGGTCTTTTTAAGGTTAACTGATAGGGCCCATGTTTGACAGAAAGTGTGCAGGATGTCTAGATGTTGCTGTAGGCCCTCTTTACTCTGTCACATTATTTAATAAGCCTGAATCTTAGTTTAAACAAAGTCATAAGTTAAGGGGTTGCCACTCTTTGGGTTTATTAACCTTAGGCTTTGGTTGGATTAGAGGGTTTTTAAGGTCCTGATTTATGACCAAGAGTAGTGTTTTAACAGTATTAGGCATCCTGAGTTTACTGCCATCCGATGGATTAGAGGAGCTTTAAGGCCCTGGCTTCTGACACAGACCAGTGTTTCAACGGTGTTAGGCATTCTGAGTTCACTGCCATCAGGTGGATCAGAGGCACTTTAAGGCCTTGGCTAATGACAAAGACCCGTGTTTTAACTGTATAGACATTCTGAGTTTACTGCCATAGATGGATTAGAGGCGCTTTGAGGCCCCGACTACCGTCAAAGACTAGAATTTTAATGATGTTAGATATTCTGAGTTTACTGCCATTAGGTGTTAGGCCTTCTAAGTTAACTGACCTTAGGCGTTAGGCTTCCTGCGTTTACTGACCTCAGGTGTTAGACATTTTGGGTTTACTGACTTTAGGTGTTAGATTTGGCTTTAGATAAGGGGACCCTTGATGTCTAGTCCCTCATGTGTATATCTGAGGGAAATATTTGAGACACATCTTCAGCAGTAGTTTACCCCAAACTCCTCGGGTGTTTCGGCCTTGAACTGCTACCGGTTCTTGGCTTGCTTGCATCTCCTCATTCACTGTACTAGCTTAGACCTTGGTGGTTTGTTTTCCGAAAACTTACCATCTTGTCAGTTTGTTGCCGAAAAGTAGACTAGTCTTTAAGGGGCTTATTTTGGTTTTCTGTTTATCTGCTCACTGGTATCCCGAGATCCTTGGATCTCAGCTTATAGCTTTTGATGCTCAATCCTGGTCTCGATTGTTGTTTCAAAGCATTGCTTGTAGCTAATAGCATTCCCTTAATTAATAAAATGTGGACATTACGTATGTTGATGGTATATCTTTTTTTGGGAGCTCACCATCTTGCCAGTTTATCTGTTCACTGGCTTCCCGGGTCTCGTGAGGGACTCAAAGGGATTTCAGGTTCTTGGATCTCAGCTTATGATCAAGATATCTGATCTGCTGGAGCCAACCTTGGATTTTTTTCATCCAATCTGCTCTTCTAAGAATAATGGCAACCCAAACAGACATCATTCCCTTCCAGGAATCACCGGAGGTTGCAATTATTTCTGCTGTTTCTTGGCTTGCTTGCATCTCCTCATTCACTGTACTAGCTTACACCTTGGTGGTTTGTTTTCCGAAAACTTACCATCTTGTCAGTTTGTTGCCGAAAAGTAGACTAGTCTTAAAGGGGGACCTGTTCTGGTTTTTTGTTTATTTGCTTACTGGTTTCCTGGGTCTCGTAAGGGACTTCAGGTTCGTGGAAGTTTTATTGGCATGAAAAAAATAAATCTTACGTTGCCAAAGCACAGGAAGGTTAAATATAAACATTCTTTACAATCTAGGTTAAGATAGAAATGAAATAAAAGTATATAAGAATCTATATATATATCAATACAAGTAGAAAAAGAGCAAAGTATTGATTAATTGGTTCTCAGTGAGAGTGACAGGATCCTGCCATATAGTGTCAGTTTGTGTGTGTTGTACAGTGTTTTGTTGTGTTGTGCTGGTCGTTCTCTTGTCATGACAGGATTTGACATATCTTGCAGCCAGGGTTGAGTTTTCTCCCAGTATGTATGAAATCTTGTCCTTTTGTTGAAACTGGTTGAAGTCTTTGTGGACGTTTGTAAACTGGGGGAAGAATGTTTCTCTGATGTGTGTATAGTTTGGACATGAGGTTAAAAAGTGCAGCTCTGTTTCCACTTGATTCTGTGTGCAGTGTGGACACAGTCGCTCTTCTCTTGGTGTCCATGTCTGTCTGTGTCTGCCCGTCTCTACAGTGAGCTTGTGATCACTGAGTCTGTACATGGTCAACACTTTTCTTTGTTTACGGTTTTGAGGTATTCTGCCAGTTTATATTCTCTGTTTAATGACAGATAGCATTCCAGTTTGCTTTGCTGAGCTGTTGCTTCCGTCCAGTGTGTGAGATATTTTTCTTTTTGTGTTTTTATGATTTGGTTTAGTCGGGCTGGGGTTTGGGGTTCAGTTTGGCATGTTTTGGGTTGTAGAGTTAGTTCTGATATGAGTTGGATGAGTGGGCTTCTCTCTGGGTTCAGCTCTTGATGGCTTAAGGCTTTATGATGGAGTGTCTCTGTATCACTGTTTTTAAGGTGAGTGTAGAATTGAATCGCTCTTTTTTGTATTTTAATTATTAGAGGGTATAGTCCTAGTTCATCCATACAGTGTGATTGGTTCTATAATGATTGGATTATTTTGAGCCAGATTCCTGCTGGGATGTCAATTTTTATATTCTTTTTGATTGCGTAAAAAGCTCTTCGTGCCTTGTCTCTCAGGTCGTTCACAGCCTTGTTTAAGTTCCCAGTGTTACTTATGTTTATACCGAGATATGTGTAGTTCTGGATGTGTTCTAAGGGCATTTTGTTTAGTTTGAAATTGTGATGTTGGGTTTGACGACTGGGCCTTTTTTGGAATGTCATGATTTTGGTCTTTTTAAGGTTAACTGATAGGGCCCATGTTTGACAGAAAGTGTGCAGGATGTCTAGATGTTGCTGTAGGCCCTCTTTACTCTGTCACATTATTTAATAAGCCTGAATCTTAGTTTAAACAAAGTCATAAGTTAAGGGGTTGCCACTCTTTGGGTTTATTAACCTTAGGCTTTGGTTGGATTAGAGGGTTTTTAAGGTCCTGATTTATGACCAAGAGTAGTGTTTTAACAGTATTAGGCATCCTGAGTTTACTGCCATCCGATGGATTAGAGGAGCTTTAAGGCCCTGGCTTCTGACACAGACCAGTGTTTCAACGGTGTTAGGCATTCTGAGTTCACTGCCATCAGGTGGATCAGAGGCACTTTAAGGCCTTGGCTAATGACAAAGACCCGTGTTTTAACTGTATAGACATTCTGAGTTTACTGCCATAGATGGATTAGAGGCGCTTTGAGGCCCCGACTACCGTCAAAGACTAGAATTTTAATGATGTTAGATATTCTGAGTTTACTGCCATTAGGTGTTAGGCCTTCTAAGTTAACTGACCTTAGGCGTTAGGCTTCCTGCGTTTACTGACCTCAGGTGTTAGACATTTTGGGTTTACTGACTTTAGGTGTTAGATTTGGCTTTAGATAAGGGGACCCTTGATGTCTAGTCCCTCATGTGTATATCTGAGGGAAATATTTGAGACACATCTTCAGCAGTAGTTTACCCCAAACTCCTCGGGTGTTTCGGCCTTGAACTGCTACCGGTTCTTGGCTTGCTTGCATCTCCTCATTCACTGTACTAGCTTAGACCTTGGTGGTTTGTTTTCCGAAAACTTACCATCTTGTCAGTTTGTTGCCGAAAAGTAGACTAGTCTTTAAGGGGACTTATTTTGGTTTTCTGTTTATCTGCTCACTGGTATCCCGAGATCCTTGGATCTCAGCTTATAGCTTTTGATGCTCAATCCTGGTCTCGATTGTTGTTTCAAAGCATTGCTTGTAGCTAATAGCATTCCCTTAATTAATAAAATGTGGACATTACGTATGTTGATGGTATATCTTTTTTTGGGAGCTCACCATCTTGCCAGTTTCTGTTCACTGGCTTCCCGGGTCTCGTGAGGGACTCAAAGGGATTTCAGGTTCTTGGATCTCAGCTTATGATCAAGATATCTGATCTGCTGGAGCCAACCTTGGATTTTTTTCATCCAATCTGCTCTTCTAAGAATAATCGCAACCCAAACAGACATCATTCCCTTCCAGGAATCACCGGAGGTTGCAATTATTTCTGCTGTTTCTTGGCTTGCTTGCATCTCCTCATTCACTGTACTAGCTTACACCTTGGTGGTTTGTTTTCCGAAAACTTACCATCTTGTCAGTTTGTTGCCGAAAAGTAGACTAGTCTTAAAGGGGGACCTGTTCTGGTTTTTTGTTTATTTGCTTACTGGTTTCCTGGGTCTCGTAAGGGACTTCAGGTTCGTGGAAGTTTTATTGGCATGAAAAAAATAAATCTTACGTTGCCAAAGCACAGGAAGGTTAAATATAAACATTCTTTACAATCTAGGTTAAGATAGAAATGAAATAAAAGTATATAAGAATCTATATATATATCAATACAAGTAGAAAAAGAGCAAAGTATTGATTAATTGGTTCTCAGTGAGAGTGACAGGATCCTGCCATATAGTGTCAGTTTGTGTGTGTTGTACAGTGTTTTGTTGTGTTGTGCTGGTCGTTCTCTTGTCATGACAGGATTTGACATATCTTGCAGCCAGGGTTGAGTTTTCTCCCAGTATGTATGAAATCTTGTCCTTTTGTTGAAACTGGTTGAAGTCTTTGTGGACGTTTGTAAACTGGGGGAAGAATGTTTCTCTGATGTGTGTATAGTTTGGACATGAGGTTAAAAAGTGCAGCTCTGTTTCCACTTGATTCTGTGTGCAGTGTGGACACAGTCGCTCTTCTCTTGGTGTCCATGTCTGTCTGTGTCTGCCCGTCTCTACAGTGAGCTTGTGATCACTGAGTCTGTACATGGTCAACACTTTTCTTTGTTTACGGTTTTGAGGTATTCTGCCAGTTTATATTCTCTGTTTAATGACAGATAGCATTCCAGTTTGCTTTGCTGAGCTGTTGCTTCCGTCCAGTGTGTGAGATATTTTTCTTTTTGTGTTTTTATGATTTGGTTTAGTCGGGCTGGGGTTTGGGGTTCAGTTTGGCATGTTTTGGGTTGTAGAGTTAGTTCTGATATGAGTTGGATGAGTGGGCTTCTCTCTGGGTTCAGCTCTTGATGGCTTAAGGCTTTATGATGGAGTGTCTCTGTATCACTGTTTTTAAGGTGAGTGTAGAATTGAATCGCTCTTTTTTGTATTTTAATTATTAGAGGGTATAGTCCTAGTTCATCCATACAGTGTGATTGGTTCTATAATTGATTGGATTATTTTGAGCCAGATTCCTGCTGGGATGTCAATTTTTATATTCTTTTTGATTGCGTAAAAAGCTCTTCGTGCCTTGTCTCTCAGGTCGTTCACAGCCTTGTTTAAGTTCCCAGTGTTACTTATGTTTATACCGAGATATGTGTAGTTCTGGATGTGTTCTAAGGGCATTTTGTTTAGTTTGAAATTGTGATGTTGGGTTTGACGACTGGGCCTTTTTTGGAATGTCATGATTTTGGTCTTTTTAAGGTTAACTGATAGGGCCCATGTTTGACAGAAAGTGTGCAGGATGTCTAGATGTTGCTGTAGGCCCTCTTTACTCTGTCACATTATTTAATAAGCCTGAATCTTAGTTTAAACAAAGTCATAAGTTAAGGGGTTGCCACTCTTTGGGTTTATTAACCTTAGGCTTTGGTTGGATTAGAGGGTTTTTAAGGTCCTGATTTATGACCAAGAGTAGTGTTTTAACAGTATTAGGCATCCTGAGTTTACTGCCATCCGATGGATTAGAGGAGCTTTAAGGCCCTGGCTTCTGACACAGACCAGTGTTTCAACGGTGTTAGGCATTCTGAGTTCACTGCCATCAGGTGGATCAGAGGCACTTTAAGGCCTTGGCTAATGACAAAGACCCGTGTTTTAACTGTATAGACATTCTGAGTTTACTGCCATAGATGGATTAGAGGCGCTTTGAGGCCCCGACTACCGTCAAAGACTAGAATTTTAATGATGTTAGATATTCTGAGTTTACTGCCATTAGGTGTTAGGCCTTCTAAGTTAACTGACCTTAGGCGTTAGGCTTCCTGCGTTTACTGACCTCAGGTGTTAGACATTTTGGGTTTACTGACTTTAGGTGTTAGATTTGGCTTTAGATAAGGGGACCCTTGATGTCTAGTCCCTCATGTGTATATCTGAGGGAAATATTTGAGACACATCTTCAGCAGTAGTTTACCCCAAACTCCTCGGGTGTTTCGGCCTTGAACTGCTACCGGTTCTTGGCTTGCTTGCATCTCCTCATTCACTGTACTAGCTTAGACCTTGGTGGTTTGTTTTCCGAAAACTTACCATCTTGTCAGTTTGTTGCCGAAAAGTAGACTAGTCTTTAAGGGGACTTATTTTGGTTTTCTGTTTATCTGCTCACTGGTATCCCGAGATCCTTGGATCTCAGCTTATAGCTTTTGATGCTCAATCCTGGTCTCGATTGTTGTTTCAAAGCATTGCTTGTAGCTAATAGCATTCCCTTAATTAATAAAATGTGGACATTACATGTTGATGGTATATCTTTTTTTGGGAGCTCACCATCTTGCCAGTTTTCTGTTCACTGGCTTCCCGGGTCTCGTGAGGGACTCAAAGGGATTTCAGGTTCTTGGATCTCAGCTTATGATCAAGATATCTGATCTGCTGGAGCCAACCTTGGATTTTTTTCATCCAATCTGCTCTTCTAAGAATAATCGCAACCCAAACAGACATCATTCCCTTCCAGGAATCACCGGAGGTTGCAATTATTTCTGCTGTTTCTTGGCTTGCTTGCATCTCCTCATTCACTGTACTAGCTTACACCTTGGTGGTTTGTTTTCCGAAAACTTACCATCTTGTCAGTTTGTTGCCGAAAAGTAGACTAGTCTTAAAGGGGGACCTGTTCTGGTTTTTTGTTTATTTGCTTACTGGTTTCCTGGGTCTCGTAAGGGACTTCAGGTTCGTGGAAGTTTTATTGGCATGAAAAAAATAAATCTTACGTTGCCAAAGCACAGGAAGGTTAAATATAAACATTCTTTACAATCTAGGTTAAGATAGAAATGAAATAAAAGTATATAAGAATCTATATATATATCAATACAAGTAGAAAAAGAGCAAAGTATTGATTAATTGGTTCTCAGTGAGAGTGACAGGATCCTGCCATATAGTGTCAGTTTGTGTGTGTTGTACAGTGTTTTGTTGTGTTGTGCTGGTCGTTCTCTTGTCATGACAGGATTTGACATATCTTGCAGCCAGGGTTGAGTTTTCTCCCAGTATGTATGAAATCTTGTCCTTTTGTTGAAACTGGTTGAAGTCTTTGTGGACGTTTGTAAACTGGGGGAAGAATGTTTCTCTGATGTGTGTATAGTTTGGACATGAGGTTAAAAAGTGCAGCTCTGTTTCCACTTGATTCTGTGTGCAGTGTGGACACAGTCGCTCTTCTCTTGGTGTCCATGTCTGTCTGTGTCTGCCCGTCTCTACAGTGAGCTTGTGATCACTGAGTCTGTACATGGTCAACACTTTTCTTTGTTTACGGTTTTGAGGTATTCTGCCAGTTTATATTCTCTGTTTAATGACAGATAGCATTCCAGTTTGCTTTGCTGAGCTGTTGCTTCCGTCCAGTGTGTGAGATATTTTTCTTTTTGTGTTTTTATGATTTGGTTTAGTCGGGCTGGGGTTTGGGGTTCAGTTTGGCATGTTTTGGGTTGTAGAGTTAGTTCTGATATGAGTTGGATGAGTGGGCTTCTCTCTGGGTTCAGCTCTTGATGGCTTAAGGCTTTATGATGGAGTGTCTCTGTATCACTGTTTTTAAGGTGAGTGTAGAATTGAATCGCTCTTTTTTGTATTTTAATTATTAGAGGGTATAGTCCTAGTTCATCCATACAGTGTGATTGGTTCTATAATTGATTGGATTATTTTGAGCCAGATTCCTGCTGGGATGTCAATTTTTATATTCTTTTTGATTGCGTAAAAAGCTCTTCGTGCCTTGTCTCTCAGGTCGTTCACAGCCTTGTTTAAGTTCCCAGTGTTACTTATGTTTATACCGAGATATGTGTAGTTCTGGATGTGTTCTAAGGGCATTTTGTTTAGTTTGAAATTGTGATGTTGGGTTTGACGACTGGGCCTTTTTTGGAATGTCATGATTTTGGTCTTTTTAAGGTTAACTGATAGGGCCCATGTTTGACAGAAAGTGTGCAGGATGTCTAGATGTTGCTGTAGGCCCTCTTTACTCTGTCACATTATTTAATAAGCCTGAATCTTAGTTTAAACAAAGTCATAAGTTAAGGGGTTGCCACTCTTTGGGTTTATTAACCTTAGGCTTTGGTTGGATTAGAGGGTTTTTAAGGTCCTGATTTATGACCAAGAGTAGTGTTTTAACAGTATTAGGCATCCTGAGTTTACTGCCATCCGATGGATTAGAGGAGCTTTAAGGCCCTGGCTTCTGACACAGACCAGTGTTTCAACGGTGTTAGGCATTCTGAGTTCACTGCCATCAGGTGGATCAGAGGCACTTTAAGGCCTTGGCTAATGACAAAGACCCGTGTTTTAACTGTATAGACATTCTGAGTTTACTGCCATAGATGGATTAGAGGCGCTTTGAGGCCCCGACTACCGTCAAAGACTAGAATTTTAATGATGTTAGATATTCTGAGTTTACTGCCATTAGGTGTTAGGCCTTCTAAGTTAACTGACCTTAGGCGTTAGGCTTCCTGCGTTTACTGACCTCAGGTGTTAGACATTTTGGGTTTACTGACTTTAGGTGTTAGATTTGGCTTTAGATAAGGGGACCCTTGATGTCTAGTCCCTCATGTGTATATCTGAGGGAAATATTTGAGACACATCTTCAGCAGTAGTTTACCCCAAACTCCTCGGGTGTTTCGGCCTTGAACTGCTACCGGTTCTTGGCTTGCTTGCATCTCCTCATTCACTGTACTAGCTTAGACCTTGGTGGTTTGTTTTCCGAAAACTTACCATCTTGTCAGTTTGTTGCCGAAAAGTAGACTAGTCTTTAAGGGGACTTATTTTGGTTTTCTGTTTATCTGCTCACTGGTATCCCGAGATCCTTGGATCTCAGCTTATAGCTTTTGATGCTCAATCCTGGTCTCGATTGTTGTTTCAAAGCATTGCTTGTAGCTAATAGCATTCCCTTAATTAATAAAATGTGGACATTACATGTTGATGGTATATCTTTTTTTGGGAGCTCACCATCTTGCCAGTTTTCTGTTCACTGGCTTCCCGGGTCTCGTGAGGGACTCAAAGGGATTTCAGGTTCTTGGATCTCAGCTTATGATCAAGATATCTGATCTGCTGGAGCCAACCTTGGATTTTTTTCATCCAATCTGCTCTTCTAAGAATAATCGCAACCCAAACAGACATCATTCCCTTCCAGGAATCACCGGAGGTTGCAATTATTTCTGCTGCTTCTTGGCTTGCTTGCATCTCCTCATTCACTGTACTAGCTTACACCTTGGTGGTTTGTTTTCCGAAAACTTACCATCTTGTCAGTTTGTTGCCGAAAAGTAGACTAGTCTTAAAGGGGGACCTGTTCTGGTTTTTTGTTTATTTGCTTACTGGTTTCCTGGGTCTCGTAAGGGACTTCAGGTTCGTGGAAGTTTTATTGGCATGAAAAAAATAAATCTTACGTTGCCAAAGCACAGGAAGGTTAAATATAAACATTCTTTACAATCTAGGTTAAGATAGAAATGAAATAAAAGTATATAAGAATCTATATATATATCAATACAAGTAGAAAAAGAGCAAAGTATTGATTAATTGGTTCTCAGTGAGAGTGACAGGATCCTGCCATATAGTGTCAGTTTGTGTGTGTTGTACAGTGTTTTGTTGTGTTGTGCTGGTCGTTCTCTTGTCATGACAGGATTTGACATATCTTGCAGCCAGGGTTGAGTTTTCTCCCAGTATGTATGAAATCTTGTCCTTTTGTTGAAACTGGTTGAAGTCTTTGTGGACGTTTGTAAACTGGGGGAAGAATGTTTCTCTGATGTGTGTATAGTTTGGACATGAGGTTAAAAAGTGCAGCTCTGTTTCCACTTGATTCTGTGTGCAGTGTGGACACAGTCGCTCTTCTCTTGGTGTCCATGTCTGTCTGTGTCTGCCCGTCTCTACAGTGAGCTTGTGATCACTGAGTCTGTACATGGTCAACACTTTTCTTTGTTTACGGTTTTGAGGTATTCTGCCAGTTTATATTCTCTGTTTAATGACAGATAGCATTCCAGTTTGCTTTGCTGAGCTGTTGCTTCCGTCCAGTGTGTGAGATATTTTTCTTTTTGTGTTTTTATGATTTGGTTTAGTCGGGCTGGGGTTTGGGGTTCAGTTTGGCATGTTTTGGGTTGTAGAGTTAGTTCTGATATGAGTTGGATGAGTGGGCTTCTCTCTGGGTTCAGCTCTTGATGGCTTAAGGCTTTATGATGGAGTGTCTCTGTATCACTGTTTTTAAGGTGAGTGTAGAATTGAATCGCTCTTTTTTGTATTTTAATTATTAGAGGGTATAGTCCTAGTTCATCCATACAGTGTGATTGGTTCTATAATTGATTGGATTATTTTGAGCCAGATTCCTGCTGGGATGTCAATTTTTATATTCTTTTTGATTGCGTAAAAAGCTCTTCGTGCCTTGTCTCTCAGGTCGTTCACAGCCTTGTTTAAGTTCCCAGTGTTACTTATGTTTATACCGAGATATGTGTAGTTCTGGATGTGTTCTAAGGGCATTTTGTTTAGTTTGAAATTGTGATGTTGGGTTTGACGACTGGGCCTTTTTTGGAATGTCATGATTTTGGTCTTTTTAAGGTTAACTGATAGGGCCCATGTTTGACAGAAAGTGTGCAGGATGTCTAGATGTTGCTGTAGGCCCTCTTTACTCTGTCACATTATTTAATAAGCCTGAATCTTAGTTTAAACAAAGTCATAAGTTAAGGGGTTGCCACTCTTTGGGTTTATTAACCTTAGGCTTTGGTTGGATTAGAGGGTTTTTAAGGTCCTGATTTATGACCAAGAGTAGTGTTTTAACAGTATTAGGCATCCTGAGTTTACTGCCATCCGATGGATTAGAGGAGCTTTAAGGCCCTGGCTTCTGACACAGACCAGTGTTTCAACGGTGTTAGGCATTCTGAGTTCACTGCCATCAGGTGGATCAGAGGCACTTTAAGGCCTTGGCTAATGACAAAGACCCGTGTTTTAACTGTATAGACATTCTGAGTTTACTGCCATAGATGGATTAGAGGCGCTTTGAGGCCCCGACTACCGTCAAAGACTAGAATTTTAATGATGTTAGATATTCTGAGTTTACTGCCATTAGGTGTTAGGCCTTCTAAGTTAACTGACCTTAGGCGTTAGGCTTCCTGCGTTTACTGACCTCAGGTGTTAGACATTTTGGGTTTACTGACTTTAGGTGTTAGATTTGGCTTTAGATAAGGGGACCCTTGATGTCTAGTCCCTCATGTGTATATCTGAGGGAAATATTTGAGACACATCTTCAGCAGTAGTTTACCCCAAACTCCTCGGGTGTTTCGGCCTTGAACTGCTACCGGTTCTTGGCTTGCTTGCATCTCCTCATTCACTGTACTAGCTTAGACCTTGGTGGTTTGTTTTCCGAAAACTTACCATCTTGTCAGTTTGTTGCCGAAAAGTAGACTAGTCTTTAAGGGGACTTATTTTGGTTTTCTGTTTATCTGCTCACTGGTATCCCGAGATCCTTGGATCTCAGCTTATAGCTTTTGATGCTCAATCCTGGTCTCGATTGTTGTTTCAAAGCATTGCTTGTAGCTAATAGCATTCCCTTAATTAATAAAATGTGGACATTACATGTTGATGGTATATCTTTTTTTGGGAGCTCACCATCTTGCCAGTTTTCTGTTCACTGGCTTCCCGGGTCTCGTGAGGGACTCAAAGGGATTTCAGGTTCTTGGATCTCAGCTTATGATCAAGATATCTGATCTGCTGGAGCCAACCTTGGATTTTTTTCATCCAATCTGCTCTTCTAAGAATAATCGCAACCCAAACAGACATCATTCCCTTCCAGGAATCACCGGAGGTTGCAATTATTTCTGCTGCTTCTTGGCTTGCTTGCATCTCCTCATTCACTGTACTAGCTTACACCTTGGTGGTTTGTTTTCCGAAAACTTACCATCTTGTCAGTTTGTTGCCGAAAAGTAGACTAGTCTTAAAGGGGGACCTGTTCTGGTTTTTTGTTTATTTGCTTACTGGTTTCCTGGGTCTCGTAAGGGACTTCAGGTTCGTGGAAGTTTTATTGGCATGAAAAAAATAAATCTTACGTTGCCAAAGCACAGGAAGGTTAAATATAAACATTCTTTACAATCTAGGTTAAGATAGAAATGAAATAAAAGTATATAAGAATCTATATATATATCAATACAAGTAGAAAAAGAGCAAAGTATTGATTAATTGGTTCTCAGTGAGAGTGACAGGATCCTGCCATATAGTGTCAGTTTGTGTGTGTTGTACAGTGTTTTGTTGTGTTGTGCTGGTCGTTCTCTTGTCATGACAGGATTTGACATATCTTGCAGCCAGGGTTGAGTTTTCTCCCAGTATGTATGAAATCTTGTCCTTTTGTTGAAACTGGTTGAAGTCTTTGTGGACGTTTGTAAACTGGGGGAAGAATGTTTCTCTGATGTGTGTATAGTTTGGACATGAGGTTAAAAAGTGCAGCTCTGTTTCCACTTGATTCTGTGTGCAGTGTGGACACAGTCGCTCTTCTCTTGGTGTCCATGTCTGTCTGTGTCTGCCCGTCTCTACAGTGAGCTTGTGATCACTGAGTCTGTACATGGTCAACACTTTTCTTTGTTTACGGTTTTGAGGTATTCTGCCAGTTTATATTCTCTGTTTAATGACAGATAGCATTCCAGTTTGCTTTGCTGAGCTGTTGCTTCCGTCCAGTGTGTGAGATATTTTTCTTTTTGTGTTTTTATGATTTGGTTTAGTCGGGCTGGGGTTTGGGGTTCAGTTTGGCATGTTTTGGGTTGTAGAGTTAGTTCTGATATGAGTTGGATGAGTGGGCTTCTCTCTGGGTTCAGCTCTTGATGGCTTAAGGCTTTATGATGGAGTGTCTCTGTATCACTGTTTTTAAGGTGAGTGTAGAATTGAATCGCTCTTTTTTGTATTTTAATTATTAGAGGGTATAGTCCTAGTTCATCCATACAGTGTGATTGGTTCTATAATTGATTGGATTATTTTGAGCCAGATTCCTGCTGGGATGTCAATTTTTATATTCTTTTTGATTGCGTAAAAAGCTCTTCGTGCCTTGTCTCTCAGGTCGTTCACAGCCTTGTTTAAGTTCCCAGTGTTACTTATGTTTATACCGAGATATGTGTAGTTCTGGATGTGTTCTAAGGGCATTTTGTTTAGTTTGAAATTGTGATGTTGGGTTTGACGACTGGGCCTTTTTTGGAATGTCATGATTTTGGTCTTTTTAAGGTTAACTGATAGGGCCCATGTTTGACAGAAAGTGTGCAGGATGTCTAGATGTTGCTGTAGGCCCTCTTTACTCTGTCACATTATTTAATAAGCCTGAATCTTAGTTTAAACAAAGTCATAAGTTAAGGGGTTGCCACTCTTTGGGTTTATTAACCTTAGGCTTTGGTTGGATTAGAGGGTTTTTAAGGTCCTGATTTATGACCAAGAGTAGTGTTTTAACAGTATTAGGCATCCTGAGTTTACTGCCATCCGATGGATTAGAGGAGCTTTAAGGCCCTGGCTTCTGACACAGACCAGTGTTTCAACGGTGTTAGGCATTCTGAGTTCACTGCCATCAGGTGGATCAGAGGCACTTTAAGGCCTTGGCTAATGACAAAGACCCGTGTTTTAACTGTATAGACATTCTGAGTTTACTGCCATAGATGGATTAGAGGCGCTTTGAGGCCCCGACTACCGTCAAAGACTAGAATTTTAATGATGTTAGATATTCTGAGTTTACTGCCATTAGGTGTTAGGCCTTCTAAGTTAACTGACCTTAGGCGTTAGGCTTCCTGCGTTTACTGACCTCAGGTGTTAGACATTTTGGGTTTACTGACTTTAGGTGTTAGATTTGGCTTTAGATAAGGGGACCCTTGATGTCTAGTCCCTCATGTGTATATCTGAGGGAAATATTTGAGACACATCTTCAGCAGTAGTTTACCCCAAACTCCTCGGGTGTTTCGGCCTTGAACTGCTACCGGTTCTTGGCTTGCTTGCATCTCCTCATTCACTGTACTAGCTTAGACCTTGGTGGTTTGTTTTCCGAAAACTTACCATCTTGTCAGTTTGTTGCCGAAAAGTAGACTAGTCTTTAAGGGGACTTATTTTGGTTTTCTGTTTATCTGCTCACTGGTATCCCGAGATCCTTGGATCTCAGCTTATAGCTTTTGATGCTCAATCCTGGTCTCGATTGTTGTTTCAAAGCATTGCTTGTAGCTAATAGCATTCCCTTAATTAATAAAATGTGGACATTACGTATGTTGATGGTATATCTTTTTTTGGGAGCTCACCATCTTGCCAGTTTTCTGTTCACTGGCTTCCCGGGTCTCGTGAGGGACTCAAAGGGATTTCAGGTTCTTGGATCTCAGCTTATGATCAAGATATCTGATCTGCTGGAGCCAACCTTGGATTTTTTTCATCCAATCTGCTCTTCTAAGAATAATCGCAACCCAAACAGACATCATTCCCTTCCAGGAATCACCGGAGGTTGCAATTATTTCTGCTGTTTCTTGGCTTGCTTGCATCTCCTCATTCACTGTACTAGCTTACACCTTGGTGGTTTGTTTTCCGAAAACTTACCATCTTGTCAGTTTGTTGCCGAAAAGTAGACTAGTCTTAAAGGGGGACCTGTTCTGGTTTTTTGTTTATTTGCTTACTGGTTTCCTGGGTCTCGTAAGGGACTTCAGGTTCGTGGAAGTTTTATTGGCATGAAAAAAATAAATCTTACGTTGCCAAAGCACAGGAAGGTTAAATATAAACATTCTTTACAATCTAGGTTAAGATAGAAATGAAATAAAAGTATATAAGAATCTATATATATATCAATACAAGTAGAAAAAGAGCAAAGTATTGATTAATTGGTTCTCAGTGAGAGTGACAGGATCCTGCCATATAGTGTCAGTTTGTGTGTGTTGTACAGTGTTTTGTTGTGTTGTGCTGGTCGTTCTCTTGTCATGACAGGATTTGACATATCTTGCAGCCAGGGTTGAGTTTTCTCCCAGTATGTATGAAATCTTGTCCTTTTGTTGAAACTGGTTGAAGTCTTTGTGGACGTTTGTAAACTGGGGGAAGAATGTTTCTCTGATGTGTGTATAGTTTGGACATGAGGTTAAAAAGTGCAGCTCTGTTTCCACTTGATTCTGTGTGCAGTGTGGACACAGTCGCTCTTCTCTTGGTGTCCATGTCTGTCTGTGTCTGCCCGTCTCTACAGTGAGCTTGTGATCACTGAGTCTGTACATGGTCAACACTTTTCTTTGTTTACGGTTTTGAGGTATTCTGCCAGTTTATATTCTCTGTTTAATGACAGATAGCATTCCAGTTTGCTTTGCTGAGCTGTTGCTTCCGTCCAGTGTGTGAGATATTTTTCTTTTTGTGTTTTTATGATTTGGTTTAGTCGGGCTGGGGTTTGGGGTTCAGTTTGGCATGTTTTGGGTTGTAGAGTTAGTTCTGATATGAGTTGGATGAGTGGGCTTCTCTCTGGGTTCAGCTCTTGATGGCTTAAGGCTTTATGATGGAGTGTCTCTGTATCACTGTTTTTAAGGTGAGTGTAGAATTGAATCGCTCTTTTTTGTATTTTAATTATTAGAGGGTATAGTCCTAGTTCATCCATACAGTGTGATTGGTTCTATAATTGATTGGATTATTTTGAGCCAGATTCCTGCTGGGATGTCAATTTTTATATTCTTTTTGATTGCGTAAAAAGCTCTTCGTGCCTTGTCTCTCAGGTCGTTCACAGCCTTGTTTAAGTTCCCAGTGTTACTTATGTTTATACCGAGATATGTGTAGTTCTGGATGTGTTCTAAGGGCATTTTGTTTAGTTTGAAATTGTGATGTTGGGTTTGACGACTGGGCCTTTTTTGGAATGTCATGATTTTGGTCTTTTTAAGGTTAACTGATAGGGCCCATGTTTGACAGAAAGTGTGCAGGATGTCTAGATGTTGCTGTAGGCCCTCTTTACTCTGTCACATTATTTAATAAGCCTGAATCTTAGTTTAAACAAAGTCATAAGTTAAGGGGTTGCCACTCTTTGGGTTTATTAACCTTAGGCTTTGGTTGGATTAGAGGGTTTTTAAGGTCCTGATTTATGACCAAGAGTAGTGTTTTAACAGTATTAGGCATCCTGAGTTTACTGCCATCCGATGGATTAGAGGAGCTTTAAGGCCCTGGCTTCTGACACAGACCAGTGTTTCAACGGTGTTAGGCATTCTGAGTTCACTGCCATCAGGTGGATCAGAGGCACTTTAAGGCCTTGGCTAATGACAAAGACCCGTGTTTTAACTGTATAGACATTCTGAGTTTACTGCCATAGATGGATTAGAGGCGCTTTGAGGCCCCGACTACCGTCAAAGACTAGAATTTTAATGATGTTAGATATTCTGAGTTTACTGCCATTAGGTGTTAGGCCTTCTAAGTTAACTGACCTTAGGCGTTAGGCTTCCTGCGTTTACTGACCTCAGGTGTTAGACATTTTGGGTTTACTGACTTTAGGTGTTAGATTTGGCTTTAGATAAGGGGACCCTTGATGTCTAGTCCCTCATGTGTATATCTGAGGGAAATATTTGAGACACATCTTCAGCAGTAGTTTACCCCAAACTCCTCGGGTGTTTCGGCCTTGAACTGCTACCGGTTCTTGGCTTGCTTGCATCTCCTCATTCACTGTACTAGCTTAGACCTTGGTGGTTTGTTTTCCGAAAACTTACCATCTTGTCAGTTTGTTGCCGAAAAGTAGACTAGTCTTTAAGGGGACTTATTTTGGTTTTCTGTTTATCTGCTCACTGGTATCCCGAGATCCTTGGATCTCAGCTTATAGCTTTTGATGCTCAATCCTGGTCTCGATTGTTGTTTCAAAGCATTGCTTGTAGCTAATAGCATTCCCTTAATTAATAAAATGTGGACATTACGTATGTTGATGGTATATCTTTTTTTGGGAGCTCACCATCTTGCCAGTTTTCTGTTCACTGGCTTCCCGGGTCTCGTGAGGGACTCAAAGGGATTTCAGGTTCTTGGATCTCAGCTTATGATCAAGATATCTGATCTGCTGGAGCCAACCTTGGATTTTTTTCATCCAATCTGCTCTTCTAAGAATAATCGCAACCCAAACAGACATCATTCCCTTCCAGGAATCACCGGAGGTTGCAATTATTTCTGCTGTTTCTTGGCTTGCTTGCATCTCCTCATTCACTGTACTAGCTTACACCTTGGTGGTTTGTTTTCCGAAAACTTACCATCTTGTCAGTTTGTTGCCGAAAAGTAGACTAGTCTTAAAGGGGGACCTGTTCTGGTTTTTTGTTTATTTGCTTACTGGTTTCCTGGGTCTCGTAAGGGACTTCAGGTTCGTGGAAGTTTTATTGGCATGAAAAAAATAAATCTTACGTTGCCAAAGCACAGGAAGGTTAAATATAAACATTCTTTACAATCTAGGTTAAGATAGAAATGAAATAAAAGTATATAAGAATCTATATATATATCAATACAAGTAGAAAAAGAGCAAAGTATTGATTAATTGGTTCTCAGTGAGAGTGACAGGATCCTGCCATATAGTGTCAGTTTGTGTGTGTTGTACAGTGTTTTGTTGTGTTGTGCTGGTCGTTCTCTTGTCATGACAGGATTTGACATATCTTGCAGCCAGGGTTGAGTTTTCTCCCAGTATGTATGAAATCTTGTCCTTTTGTTGAAACTGGTTGAAGTCTTTGTGGACGTTTGTAAACTGGGGGAAGAATGTTTCTCTGATGTGTGTATAGTTTGGACATGAGGTTAAAAAGTGCAGCTCTGTTTCCACTTGATTCTGTGTGCAGTGTGGACACAGTCGCTCTTCTCTTGGTGTCCATGTCTGTCTGTGTCTGCCCGTCTCTACAGTGAGCTTGTGATCACTGAGTCTGTACATGGTCAACACTTTTCTTTGTTTACGGTTTTGAGGTATTCTGCCAGTTTATATTCTCTGTTTAATGACAGATAGCATTCCAGTTTGCTTTGCTGAGCTGTTGCTTCCGTCCAGTGTGTGAGATATTTTTCTTTTTGTGTTTTTATGATTTGGTTTAGTCGGGCTGGGGTTTGGGGTTCAGTTTGGCATGTTTTGGGTTGTAGAGTTAGTTCTGATATGAGTTGGATGAGTGGGCTTCTCTCTGGGTTCAGCTCTTGATGGCTTAAGGCTTTATGATGGAGTGTCTCTGTATCACTGTTTTTAAGGTGAGTGTAGAATTGAATCGCTCTTTTTTGTATTTTAATTATTAGAGGGTATAGTCCTAGTTCATCCATACAGTGTGATTGGTTCTATAATGATTGGATTATTTTGAGCCAGATTCCTGCTGGGATGTCAATTTTTATATTCTTTTTGATTGCGTAAAAAGCTCTTCGTGCCTTGTCTCTCAGGTCGTTCACAGCCTTGTTTAAGTTCCCAGTGTTACTTATGTTTATACCGAGATATGTGTAGTTCTGGATGTGTTCTAAGGGCATTTTGTTTAGTTTGAAATTGTGATGTTGGGTTTGACGACTGGGCCTTTTTTGGAATGTCATGATTTTGGTCTTTTTAAGGTTAACTGATAGGGCCCATGTTTGACAGAAAGTGTGCAGGATGTCTAGATGTTGCTGTAGGCCCTCTTTACTCTGTCACATTATTTAATAAGCCTGAATCTTAGTTTAAACAAAGTCATAAGTTAAGGGGTTGCCACTCTTTGGGTTTATTAACCTTAGGCTTTGGTTGGATTAGAGGGTTTTTAAGGTCCTGATTTATGACCAAGAGTAGTGTTTTAACAGTATTAGGCATCCTGAGTTTACTGCCATCCGATGGATTAGAGGAGCTTTAAGGCCCTGGCTTCTGACACAGACCAGTGTTTCAACGGTGTTAGGCATTCTGAGTTCACTGCCATCAGGTGGATCAGAGGCACTTTAAGGCCTTGGCTAATGACAAAGACCCGTGTTTTAACTGTATAGACATTCTGAGTTTACTGCCATAGATGGATTAGAGGCGCTTTGAGGCCCCGACTACCGTCAAAGACTAGAATTTTAATGATGTTAGATATTCTGAGTTTACTGCCATTAGGTGTTAGGCCTTCTAAGTTAACTGACCTTAGGCGTTAGGCTTCCTGCGTTTACTGACCTCAGGTGTTAGACATTTTGGGTTTACTGACTTTAGGTGTTAGATTTGGCTTTAGATAAGGGGACCCTTGATGTCTAGTCCCTCATGTGTATATCTGAGGGAAATATTTGAGACACATCTTCAGCAGTAGTTTACCCCAAACTCCTCGGGTGTTTCGGCCTTGAACTGCTACCGGTTCTTGGCTTGCTTGCATCTCCTCATTCACTGTACTAGCTTAGACCTTGGTGGTTTGTTTTCCGAAAACTTACCATCTTGTCAGTTTGTTGCCGAAAAGTAGACTAGTCTTTAAGGGGCTTATTTTGGTTTTCTGTTTATCTGCTCACTGGTATCCCGAGATCCTTGGATCTCAGCTTATAGCTTTTGATGCTCAATCCTGGTCTCGATTGTTGTTTCAAAGCATTGCTTGTAGCTAATAGCATTCCCTTAATTAATAAAATGTGGACATTACGTATGTTGATGGTATATCTTTTTTTGGGAGCTCACCATCTTGCCAGTTTCTGTTCACTGGCTTCCCGGGTCTCGTGAGGGACTCAAGGGATTTCAGGTTCTTGGATCTCAGCTTATGATCAAGATATCTGATCTGCTGGAGCCAACCTTGGATTTTTTTCATCCAATCTGCTCTTCTAAGAATAATCGCAACCCAAACAGACATCATTCCCTTCCAGGAATCACCGGAGGTTGCAATTATTTCTGCTGCTTCTTGGCTTGCTTGCATCTCCTCATTCACTGTACTAGCTTACACCTTGGTGGTTTGTTTTCCGAAAACTTACCATCTTGTCAGTTTGTTGCCGAAAAGTAGACTAGTCTTAAAGGGGGACCTGTTCTGGTTTTTTGTTTATTTGCTTACTGGTTTCCTGGGTCTCGTAAGGGACTTCAGGTTCGTGGAAGTTTTATTGGCATGAAAAAAATAAATCTTACGTTGCCAAAGCACAGGAAGGTTAAATATAAACATTCTTTACAATCTAGGTTAAGATAGAAATGAAATAAAAGTATATAAGAATCTATATATATATCAATACAAGTAGAAAAAGAGCAAAGTATTGATTAATTGGTTCTCAGTGAGAGTGACAGGATCCTGCCATATAGTGTCAGTTTGTGTGTGTTGTACAGTGTTTTGTTGTGTTGTGCTGGTCGTTCTCTTGTCATGACAGGATTTGACATATCTTGCAGCCAGGGTTGAGTTTTCTCCCAGTATGTATGAAATCTTGTCCTTTTGTTGAAACTGGTTGAAGTCTTTGTGGACGTTTGTAAACTGGGGGAAGAATGTTTCTCTGATGTGTGTATAGTTTGGACATGAGGTTAAAAAGTGCAGCTCTGTTTCCACTTGATTCTGTGTGCAGTGTGGACACAGTCGCTCTTCTCTTGGTGTCCATGTCTGTCTGTGTCTGCCCGTCTCTACAGTGAGCTTGTGATCACTGAGTCTGTACATGGTCAACACTTTTCTTTGTTTACGGTTTTGAGGTATTCTGCCAGTTTATATTCTCTGTTTAATGACAGATAGCATTCCAGTTTGCTTTGCTGAGCTGTTGCTTCCGTCCAGTGTGTGAGATATTTTTCTTTTTGTGTTTTTATGATTTGGTTTAGTCGGGCTGGGGTTTGGGGTTCAGTTTGGCATGTTTTGGGTTGTAGAGTTAGTTCTGATATGAGTTGGATGAGTGGGCTTCTCTCTGGGTTCAGCTCTTGATGGCTTAAGGCTTTATGATGGAGTGTCTCTGTATCACTGTTTTTAAGGTGAGTGTAGAATTGAATCGCTCTTTTTTGTATTTTAATTATTAGAGGGTATAGTCCTAGTTCATCCATACAGTGTGATTGGTTCTATAATTGATTGGATTATTTTGAGCCAGATTCCTGCTGGGATGTCAATTTTTATATTCTTTTTGATTGCGTAAAAAGCTCTTCGTGCCTTGTCTCTCAGGTCGTTCACAGCCTTGTTTAAGTTCCCAGTGTTACTTATGTTTATACCGAGATATGTGTAGTTCTGGATGTGTTCTAAGGGCATTTTGTTTAGTTTGAAATTGTGATGTTGGGTTTGACGACTGGGCCTTTTTTGGAATGTCATGATTTTGGTCTTTTTAAGGTTAACTGATAGGGCCCATGTTTGACAGAAAGTGTGCAGGATGTCTAGATGTTGCTGTAGGCCCTCTTTACTCTGTCACATTATTTAATAAGCCTGAATCTTAGTTTAAACAAAGTCATAAGTTAAGGGGTTGCCACTCTTTGGGTTTATTAACCTTAGGCTTTGGTTGGATTAGAGGGTTTTTAAGGTCCTGATTTATGACCAAGAGTAGTGTTTTAACAGTATTAGGCATCCTGAGTTTACTGCCATCCGATGGATTAGAGGAGCTTTAAGGCCCTGGCTTCTGACACAGACCAGTGTTTCAACGGTGTTAGGCATTCTGAGTTCACTGCCATCAGGTGGATCAGAGGCACTTTAAGGCCTTGGCTAATGACAAAGACCCGTGTTTTAACTGTATAGACATTCTGAGTTTACTGCCATAGATGGATTAGAGGCGCTTTGAGGCCCCGACTACCGTCAAAGACTAGAATTTTAATGATGTTAGATATTCTGAGTTTACTGCCATTAGGTGTTAGGCCTTCTAAGTTAACTGACCTTAGGCGTTAGGCTTCCTGCGTTTACTGACCTCAGGTGTTAGACATTTTGGGTTTACTGACTTTAGGTGTTAGATTTGGCTTTAGATAAGGGGACCCTTGATGTCTAGTCCCTCATGTGTATATCTGAGGGAAATATTTGAGACACATCTTCAGCAGTAGTTTACCCCAAACTCCTCGGGTGTTTCGGCCTTGAACTGCTACCGGTTCTTGGCTTGCTTGCATCTCCTCATTCACTGTACTAGCTTAGACCTTGGTGGTTTGTTTTCCGAAAACTTACCATCTTGTCAGTTTGTTGCCGAAAAGTAGACTAGTCTTTAAGGGGGCTTATTTTGGTTTTCTGTTTATCTGCTCACTGGTATCCCGAGATCCTTGGATCTCAGCTTATAGCTTTTGATGCTCAATCCTGGTCTCGATTGTTGTTTCAAAGCATTGCTTGTAGCTAATAGCATTCCCTTAATTAATAAAATGTGGACATTACGTATGTTGATGGTATATCTTTTTTTGGGAGCTCACCATCTTGCCAGTTTTCTGTTACTGGCTTCCCGGGTCTCGCGAGGGACTCAAAGGGATTTCAGGTTCTTGGATCTCAGCTTATGATCAAGATATCTGATCTGCTGGAGCCAACCTTGGATTTTTTTCATCCAATCTGCTCTTCTAAGAATAATGGCAACCCAAACAGACATCATTCCCTTCCAGGAATCACCGGAGGTTGCAATTATTTCTGCTGTTTCTTGGCTTGCTTGCATCTCCTCATTCACTGTACTAGCTTACACCTTGGTGGTTTGTTTTCCGAAAACTTACCATCTTGTCAGTTTGTTGCCGAAAAGTAGACTAGTCTTAAAGGGGGACCTGTTCTGGTTTTTGTTTATTTGCTTACTGGTTTCCTGGGTCTCGTAAGGGACTTCAGGTTCGTGGAAGTTTTATTGGCATGAAAAAAATAAATCTTACGTTGCCAAAGCACAGGAAGGTTAAATATAAACATTCTTTACAATCTAGGTTAAGATAGAAATGAAATAAAAGTATATAAGAATCTATATATATATCAATACAAGTAGAAAAGAGCAAAGTATTGATTAATTGGTTCTCAGTGAGAGTGACAGGATCCTGCCATATAGTGTCAGTTTGTGTGTGTTTGTACAGTGTTTTGTTGTGTTGTGCTGGTCGTTCTCTTGTCATGACAGGATTTGACATATCTTGCAGCCAGGGTTGAGTTTTCTCCCAGTATGTATGAAATCTTGTCCTTTTGTTGAAACTGGTTGAAGTCTTTGTGGACGTTTGTAAACTGGGGGAAGAATGTTTCTCTGATGTGTGTATAGTTTGGACATGAGGTTAAAAAGTGCAGCTCTGTTTCCACTTGATTCTGTGTGCAGTGTGGACACAGTCGCTCTCTCTTGGTGTCCATGTCTGTCTGTGTCTGCCCGTCTCTACAGTGAGCTTGTGATCACTGAGTCTGTACATGGTCAACACTTTTCTTTGTTTACGGTTTTGAGGTATTCTGCCAGTTTATATTCTCTGTTTAATGACAGATAGCATTCCAGTTTGCTTTGCTGAGCTGTTGCTTCCGTCCAGTGTGTGAGATATTTTTCTTTTTGTTTTTATGATTTGGTTAGTCGGGCGGGGTTTGGGGTTCAGTTTGGCATGTTTTGGGTTGTAGAGTTAGTTCTGATATGAGTTGGATGAGTGGGCTTCTCTCTGGGTTCAGCTCTTGATGGCTTAAGGCTTTATGATGGAGTGTCTCTGTATCACTGTTTTTAAGGTGAGTGTGTAGAATTGAATCGCTCTTTTTTGTATTTTAATTATTAGAGGGTTATAGTCCTAGTTCATCCATACAGTGTGATTGGTTCTATAATTCGATTGGATTATTTTGAGCCAGATTCCTGCTGGGATGTCAATTTTTATATTCTTTTTGATTGCGTAAAAAAGCTCTTCGTGCCTTGTCTCTCAGGTCGTTCACAGCCTTGTTTAAGTTCCAGTGTACTTATGTTTGTTACCGAGATATGTGTAGTTCTGGATGTGTTCTAAGGGCATTTTGTTTAGTTTGAAATTGTGATGTTGGGTTTGACGACTGGGCCTTTTTTGGAATGTCATGATTTTTGGTCTTTTAAGGTTAACTGATAGGGCCCATGTTTGACAGAAAAGTGTGCAGGATTCTAGATGTTGCTGTAGGCCCTCTTTACTCTGTCACATTATTAATAAGCCTGAATCTTAGTTTAAACAAAGTCATAAGTTAAGGGGTTGCCACTCTTTGGGTTTATTAACCTTAGGCTTTGGTTTGGATTAGAGGGTTTGTAAGGTCCTGATTTATGACCAAGAGTAGTGTTTAACAGTATTAGGCATCCTGAGTTTTACTGCATCCGAGGATTAGAGGAGCTTTTAAGGCCCTGGCTTCTGACACAGACCAGTGTTTCAACGGTGTTAGGCATTCTGAGTTCACTGCCATCAGGTGGATCAGAGGCACTTTAAGGCCTTGGCTAATGACAAAGACGTGGTTGTAATTGTACGATTAGACATTCTGAGTTTACTGCCATAGATGGATTAGAGGCGCTTTGAGGCCCCGAATACCGTCAAAGACTAGAATTTTAATGATGTTAGATATTCTGAGTTTACTGCCATTAGGTGTTAGGCCTTCTAAGTTAATGACCTTAGGCGTTAGGCTCCTGCGTTTACTGACCTCAGGTGTTAGACTTTGGGGGTTTACTGACTTTAGGGTGTTAGATGTGGCTTTAGATAAGGGGACCCTTGATGTCTAGTCCCTCATGTGTATATCTGAGGGAAATATTTGAGGACACATCTTCAGCAGTAGTTTACCCCAAACTCCTCGGGTGTTGTCGGCCTTGAACTGCTACACGGTTCTTGGCTTGCTTGCATCTCCTCATTCACTGTACTAGCTTAGACCTTGGTGGTTTGTTTTCGAAACTTACCATCTTGTCAGTTTGTTGCCGAAAAGTAGACTAGTCTTTAAGGGGGCTTATTTTGGTTTTCTGTTTATCTGCTCACTGGT